>CM030043.1:2789499-2942750 GCA_017639485.1 Pluvialis apricaria | reverse complement strand
TAGGCCCCCTTTAGGTACTGGAAGGCAGCAATAAGATCTCCCCGGAGCCTTCTCTTCTCCAGGCTGAACAGCCCCAACTCTCTCAGCCTCTCCTCATAGGAGAGGTGCTCCAGCCCTCTGATCATCCTCGTGGCTCTCCTCTGGACACGCTACAGCAGGTCCATGTCCTTCTTATGTTGGGGACTCCAGAGCTGGATGCAGTACTCCAGGTGGGGTCTCACGAGAGCGGACTAGAGGGGCAGAATCACCTCCCTTGACCTGCTGGCCACACTTCTTTTGATGCAGCCCAGGATACGGTTGGCCTTCTGGGCTGCGATCGCACATTGCTGGCTCATGTTGAGCTTCTTGTCAATCAGCATACCCAGGTCCTTCTCCTCAGGGCTGCTCTTGATCCATTCTCTGCCTAGCCTGCAGTTGTCCTTGGGATTGCCCCAACCCACGTGCAGGACCTTGCACCTGGCCTTGTTGAACTTCATGAGGTTGGCTTGGGCCCACCTCTCCAGCCTGTCCACGTCCCTCTGGATGGCATCCCTCCCCTCCAGCGTGTCTGCCTCGCCAAACAGCTTGGTATCATCGGCAAACTTGCTGAGGGTGCACTCTACCCCACTGTCCATGTCGCTGACAAGGATGTTGAATAGTACAGGTCCCAGTACTGACCCCTGAGGAACGCCACTCGTCACTGCTCTCCACTTGGACACCGAGTCGTTGACCGCAACCCTTTGAGTGCGACCATCCAGCCAGTTCTTTATCCACCGAGTGGTCCATTTGTCGAATCCATGTCTCTTCAATTTAGAGACCAGGATATCGTGTGGGACAGTGTCAAACGCTTTGCACAAGTCCAGGTAGATGACATCAGTAGATCTTCCCTTGTCCACTGCCGCTGTAACCCCTTCGTAGAAGGCCACCAAATTTGTCAGGCATGACTTGCCCTTGGTGAAGCCATGTTGGCTCTCGCCAATCACCTCCTTGTTTCCTATGTGCCTCAGCAGAGTTTCCAGGAGGATCTGCTCCATGATCTTGCCAGGCACAGAGGTGAGACTGACTGGTCTGTAGTTCCCCGGGTCTTCCTTGTTTCCCTTTTTGAAAATAGGGGTTATGTTTCCCCTTTTCCAGTCGGCAGGAACCTCACCAGACTGCCACGACTTCTCAAATATGATGGCTAGTGGCTTCGCGACTTGATCTGCCAGTTCCCTCAGGACCTGTGGATGTATCTCATCAGGTCCCATGGACTTGTGCACCTTCAGGTTCCTCAGGTGGTCTCTCACTTTATCTTCATCTACACTGGGCGGTGCTCCGTTTTCCCAATCCTCTCCTTTGCAATCTGCGTCTTGGGCAGTGCGGCTGCTGTCCTTGTCTGTGAAGACTGAGGCAAAAAAGTCATTGAGTACCTCAGCTCTGTCGCTGTCCCGGGTAACCAGTTCTTGCGTTTCCTTCCGGAGAGGGCCTACATTTTCCCTAGTCTTTCTTTTCTCACTTACATACCTATAGAAGGATTTTTTGTTTGTCTTTATGTCCCTGGCCAGATTTAGTTCTAGCTGGGCTTTAGCTTGTGTAACCCGCTCTCTGGCTGCTCGAACGATTCCTCTGTAATCCTCCCAGGCCAACCGCCCCTGTCTCCACTCCCTGTAGGCCTCCTTTTTTCTTTTGGTCACTTCCAGGAGCTCCTTGTTCATCCACGCAGGCCTCCTGGCTTTTCTGCCTGCCTTCCTCTTTGTAGGAATGCATTGCTGCTGTGCTTGGAGGAGGTGGTCCTTGAATATTAACCAACTTTCTTGGACCCCTCTTCCTTCCAGTGCTTCATCCCACGGCACCATACCAAGCAGATTCTTCAAGAGGCCAAAGTCGGCTCTCCTGAAGTCCAGGGTTGTCAGCCTGCTGCGCACCTTCCTCGCTGCCTTGAGGATTTCAAACTTGACCATTTCATGGTCACTACAGCCCAGGCTACCCTTGCGTTTGACCCTGTCAACCAGCCCTTCCTTGTTGGTAAGAACAAGGTCCAGCATGGCTCCTCTCCTCGTCGGCTCCTCAACCACTTGGAGAAGGAAGTTGTCCTCAATGCAATCCAGGAACCTCCTGGATTGCCTGTGCCTGGCTGTGTTATCCTTCCAACTGATGTCAGGGTGGTTGAAGTCACCCATGAGAACCAAGGTCTGTGAACATGATGCTGCCCCTATCTGTCTATAGAGGGCTTCATCCACTTGGTCTTCCTGGTCGGGTGGCCTGTAGCATACCCCCACTGTAACGTCCCCTGCTCCCGATTTCCCTGTAATCTTGACCCATAGGCTCTCAGTTGGCTCTGTATCCTCCCCCAGGTTGAGCTCCATGCATTCCAGCTGCTCATCAACATATAAGGCAACACCACCTCCTCATTTCCCTTGCCTGTCTCTCCTGAAGAGCCTGCACCCTTTCATGCTGACGCTCCAGTCATAGGAGTCGTCCCACCAAGTTTCTACGATGCCAATGAGATCGTAGCTTTGGAGGCACGTACACATCTCTAATTCCTCCTGCTTGTTCCCCATGCTCCGTGCATTTGTGTAGAGGCACTTCAGCCGTGTCTTCATTGAGGCTGATTTGGTTGGAGCAGCTGTAATTACTTTGTGCTGCTCTCCAGGTGGCATTCCTTTGTCCTGTACTAACAGTGCCTCCTCATTTGTTCCCATTAGTCCAGGAGCTCCTAGCTCATCTACGTGAAGGTTTGAGCGTACTGCAGCATAGCTGGCACATCTTGGAGCTAATGGCTGCAGGCCCTCACCAGCGCCCTGTTCCCCTTTCCTTGATGTAACATCCCTTGGCTGGTCATGGGCAACCCTGATAATACCCCCTTCCCCCATCGAATTTAGTTTAAAGCCCTGTTAACGAGCCCTGCCAATTTTTGGGCAAAAACCCTCCTCCCTCTTTGAGTGAGCCAGCCCCCATCTGATGCCAGCAGGCCTGATGCCACATAGGTCATTCCATTGTTAAAAAACCCAAAGTTGTGGCATTGACACCATCCACAGAGCCATGCATTAACAGATTGAGCTCGTCTGTTCCTTTCAATGTCATTGCCCACAACAGGAAGTAGGGATGAAAAAATCACCTGTGCTCCAGATCCCTGTAGTGACTGACCCAAGTCCCTGATATCCCTTTTAATCATCCTTGCACTCCGATCTGCACATTCATCACCCCCCACATGAAACAGGAGCAGCGGATAGTAGTCCGAGGGCTGCACCAGGCTAGGGAGTCTCTTAGTGATGTCCGTAACGCGTGCCCCTGGGAGGCAGCAGACTTCCCTGAGAGTGGGGCCTGCCCTACATATTGGGGCCTCAGTGCTGAGTCGCCCACGACTATAGCCCTCCTCTTCTTCCTTGTAGCAGTGGTCTTAATGTTGTGAGCAGGCCTTCCCAGTCCTGGCGTCTCCTGTGATGTATTAGGACTGTCCGCCTTGTTGTCCTTAGGCTGTCCTACCACGCCCAGGGCCTCGTACCTGTTGTATAATGGTACTAGGGGAGGGGAGGCGGGCAAGGAGGGGGCTCGCTTGCTGCGCCTACTGCAGACTTGCCTCCATTCATCATTTTTCAGTAGGCCTCTGCCTTCCGTCCCTTCAGCTATACAGGGTATAGAGATGATATCCCTGTGGTCTTTTTTTATTTCTGGTGTCTGGCCCGGTCTCTCTTTCACGGAGCTCAAGGCCTGGGTCCACCAGTCGATTTCTTTCTCACTCTCCCTGATACTCCTTAGTCGCTCAACTTCGTCCCTGAGCTCTGCCACTAGGCTCAGCAGATCATCCACTTGCTCACACCTTACACAGCCATTATTACTGCTACCACTTGCTCCTAGAGCAAGGCTGTGGCACTCCCTGCAGCCAGAGGCCTGGGTGCCTGTGTGTTTCCAAGGGAGCACTGTCTGTGTTGCTGTGTCTACTCTGGCAGGTGCTGAGGACAAGGCTTTCCGGCGGGTGGGGACCATGCCTGCGCTTCTCTTACCGGGTGAACCCACCTCTGGAACCGGCAGCACCCTTCCTGCGCGAACTACCGCCCTGACTGACACACCACGCTCTAGTCGCAGCGCTCCCTCGGGCTGCTTCTTATGGGAGTGGGGGAGCCGCCGTTGCCGCTGGTCCCGCCCCTTCACGTCAGCTGCTCTCCCTCGAGCCGCCGGCGCCCTGCGGGTCCCTGTGCCGCTCTGGCGCTCCCCTGGCTCAAAAAAGCTCTGAAAAAGGCCCTTTTTCGCTGAGATCAGCCGGCTCCGCTGCGGACGTGCCTGCACCGGAGCTGCTCGTCTCGGCGAGTGACCCTTTTTTATTCCAAACGCTTATTTAGTGAAATTGTCCCAAAGATAATTCTACATATGGCACTTTTATTTCACATAATATTATTAAAAAAAACAACAACACAGACAAAGCCCACATAGAATTAGACATATAATTCAAAGATCACGGTACAACCTTTTTTCCTTTTACTTTAGCAAACAAAAAAATAGAGTCAAATGACATGAAAAGTGGCAAGTCTTCTGATAATAAATAATAAATTACCTTGTAATATTGCAATGCAAGAGCAAAAAAAAGGATTTTTTTCTTTTTCCTTTTACTTTTTTTTTAACTTTTTTTACTTTTTTTTCTCTTTATTGAGAGAAAGAGAGAAAAACAGTAGTTTTAACCAATTACTATATACATCTTTGGGTGAGGGGAGCATTCTTGGATGGACACATTTCAAACATAATCCCAAGACGCTTTGTGGCAAAATACAGGTATACCTTGTTGCAATGCTTTTATAATATCTTTTTTAAATAGGAATTCAAAAACCTATTTTTAATCACTTTAGACTTGATAGAGGATGGATCTCAACCAAACAAAATCAAAATCCCGCTACAGTACATGCTAGAAGAGACCCAGGAAACAACCCCTTGTTAGTCAACTGGAAACAACATTGCAAACCAATGCAGCTCCACGTTCCTGCAATGAATCTTTCAACAACACAGGCAAAATCGTCTCTCTCCTGATGATGGAAAACCTACTGGAGCTCCTTTTGGCAAGGCAATGATCAATTTAGAAACAGCACCATTTGGACTGGGAGGGACTAGATAGAAAATCCCTCTACCTTGGTTTCTCCCTAAGATGTGCAGTCAAATGAAAAGATTTTTTTTTCACTTTTTTTTTTTGAGATCCACAGGTAAAAATACTTTACATTTTGAAAACATCTTTTTGATCCTCCTCTCATGATTGAATAGCGTGTTTTTTTAGTATGTATTCTAGTAAGATCCCGTGATTGTCTTCACAGTGTTGCTACCGTATTACCTTGTCTTTTCAAACATGGCTCTGTCCATTTTGTGGAGCAGTTCCTTGCTAGGTTCATTACAGGGTTGTTAAATACTTTTTCCTCCTAAATTTCGGAGTCCCACACAATCGCTTTCCCACTCTCTCCAACAGGGGTGATGGTAAGGGCATAAACAACAGAAGAAATCTGAATGAATGTTCCTCATGCCTCAATAGGACTGGCTACCATGCTGTTGGGTGTATCTGGGAGCTGAGAAGACATTGATGCTACTTCACTTCCAGTAGAATTGGAACCGGGTCCTCCTTCTGGAAAATTAACCTGCAAAAAAAAAAAAAAAAGAATTTTTACAACTGTAACAATCAAAGAAAAGTAGCAGGCAAAGGCATACAGGCATGTAGCCGAATGGACTGATACATCTCCATGGGAGGCTGTGTCACTGCTTGTTGCTTTGTTTAGTTTCCCCATTGACTTCATAGTAATCTTCTTCAGGCTTTCAGCCAAATCACAAAAAAAAAAAAAAAAAGCAGGTTAAAAATTTTTAAAAAGACTGAAAAATCAAGCAAATAAAAACCCAACCTTATTAATGAGGCCTTCTTCCCTGTCTTGCAAGAGTGGCAATCCCAACAGGATGGTCTAGTCAATTATTTGAGTGCATGTGTTTTTTTGACACAAATCTGCAAGGTTACCTTTTTCCCCTTTTGTGCACATAATAAAATAAATCTGGAAGGAGCATCCAGGAGCAGAAAGCATTTGAAACAAGCCATCCTCTTTTATTTGCGATTTGAAGTGGGTAGTATCTCTTTTTAATGGGAGTCAGTTTGATAAAAAAGGTCACACTTCTCCATTCTTATGTGCCCCGTGACTCCCATTAGTTTAGGAGCAGCACTGGGAAAAGACATGATTTGAAGGGTGGAGCTTTGCTAATCCAAAAGCATTTCTTTGGTACCTATTTAGCTGGCCGATCCTGTGATTAAGGCCCTTTACAGATTAGAGAAGTGCCTTGAAAGGTAGATGAACTGTCTGTGCTATCCAGTTCTTCATTTTAACTCTTTTCAGTATCAGACATTATGCCTAATATATATCAATACCTGTCTATCTAATCATCTATCTATGTGTGTGTGTCTATTTGGACTATCCATCTTCCATTCTGCTTTTTTTTTTTTAGACCTACTCCTTACAAAAACTCACTGCATCAAAGGTTTTTAAAGTCTCCTATTCTGTTAAGGCACAATAAGTAAGGCAGCCGAAGGAAATAACTTTTTCTTGTGTCTGTTTGACTGCTTGATTAAAGCAGGAAAACCGGTGGTTGCTCTAAAGGTAAGATGATACAAACAGCTCTGCTGCTGTGCTACAGCTTCCCAAGCGAGAACTGTCTGCCAGGGGAGAGAAGCACGCTGCAGCCTGCCACTGCGGGGGGGGGGGGGGGGGGGGGGAAGTGATCCTGTAAAAGAGTGATACTAAGCTTAAAAGGTCTGAAAACGTTTCTAGACATGGCTACAAAGCTTCATTTTCCATCACTCCATGTTGAAAAAAATCCCCGACAGATCAAAAAAGGGTGTATATATTAATGTTTCATCATTAAATATTATTTTGAATCACTGAAAAACCATACACAACGTACCTTATTATTTTAAAGACCTGGTTTTAACACACTTAAGCCAGGAAATTGAGTTAAGGTTGAACTTCTGTCCTTAATTCACCCTGTTGGGCCTAATTATTGCAGATGATATGGTCCCATATGAGCTGCCAAATGACGTAGGCATAAGGAAGTGAATTAAGAACAGAATTTATTCTAAAATGCCTGTTTTCTTTCTGCTTAAGGCAGCTTATTATTTTGTTTGAATTTTTCACATGAATACGTAATAAGAATTCCCTTTCCGAAGCACAACATTTAATGTAAACTATATATGTATATATTTGTGTGTATATATGTGTGTGTGTATATATAAAGTTTTATCTAGAGGTACACGTGTAAAACAAGGACTTTGACAATTTAATTAAGCTACTCATGTTTGTGTGACAAAACAAAGACACAAACTGACATTGCAATCATATATTTAAAATCCACCCTATAGTACAAAGGGAAAATTGGCACGAAGGGGGGAGGGGCGAATTTTAGAAACTGCTATCATAAATGTACATATATGTGAATGTATGTGAAGATGAAGAAATGACATGTGAAGAATGTTTTAGTTCTCTGGCTAGAGGTGCTTTCAGTTTTCAGAAGTGTGTGAACTGAGTTAGTCTTAGACCTGGGTTGGGCCTTATCCATCGCCCACTCAACTCAGAAGAGCTCTGCTGTGCACCAATCCCTATTAAAACAGTTCAATTCGCCGCATTTACAGAGTGCCATCATGCCACCTTGCAATTTCAGGAAAACCCGGCTAGTCTGGATTGCTCATCGCTGGCTTGCTCCGGCTGGGAACCGACGCTTACTAGTTGCTGAAAAGCAGGTTGATCTATGTCGCTCTGCAATGCGAAGTCACTCAGTACTTTCCAGGGCGGCTGGTAACTCTGCACCTCCACCGGGTTCACCTGTAAACCACCGTCATGTCTCTCCGGACTAGCAGCCACCATCGGAGTTCCTGTCATTCCTTGGATATTCTGTGAACAGCCCAGCAAAAGATGTTAACGAGCTTGCTTAACTTCATTGTATATAAGCGCTGAATCAATAAACTGCTTTCTGTTTTATCTATACAGTCCTTGTTGCTTGCATTTGTTTTGTTAACCTGCTGCGAATGTTTTACTCTGTCCTACTCTAGGTCAGCCTATTTCTACCTGCTGCATTTAAGACAGTGGAAGTTTGCTTTCTTTCCCTTTAATACTTGTATTTCTCTCAAGGCATATACTCCTCCTAAGCTTTCTTAAACATGAGCAATCTGTATCTTGGCTGCCGATGCACGGCTTGGCACAAGAAACGGTAAATCATGTTCCCTTTCTATTTTGCATCCAGGCTGGTTTTGTTCTGCGTGACCTTAACTGGATCATATATCCATTGCACAGCAAACCTGGGGTACATCAGTACCGTGCACTTTCCAAGAAAAAACAAAACAAGCAAGCAACAACAAAAAAAAAAAACAGCCCTCACAGTATGCCCTGTGGTGCAGGCACTATGTACAAAATAACTGCAAGCCTCGACGAATAGATTGTTCAGGCGAGTTAATAACATCGTGTTTTATTTCATTCCAACAGGGTAAAATGAAACTCCTTAAATTCCACTTAACTAGGCAGCCTTATGAATTAATAGCCATTCTCAGGTCAGTAAATATACAGAGGGAGAATAACAGACTCTTCTTCAAGTGGACTAACAACAACAGCAAAAAAAAAAAAAAGTTAGCTTAAAATGGAGATGGAAACAGCCAGTTTGCTATGCTGAATCCAGCGCTTTCTGCTTGTTTGCATCACAAATGCATATGCCCGCATACAAGAACTCAATATATTTCTATGCAAGAACTATATATATTTTAAATAACCTGTAAACACGATGGCAATTCCATAAACTTTGCATCGCATTTGTCTTTTTCTACAGTAAGTCGACTGACAAACACACACATACACATTGTAGTATATAAGGTGCTAAAGAAAATACATCCAATTTCCCTTTTACTCATGGGTTTTACTTCTGGGTTTACTCCTGTGTAAAACCATTGAGAGAGGGCAAAAGTATCATTTTCCCCTCGAGGAGTCCTTTGCATTTACAATATAAATATTACACAATGTCGTGCCATTCGCTGGAACGGAGGGAAGAAGCAGTCACTCAATATGAGGGATCAGCAAACTTCATTTATTAAAGCACGGTTACACCTTTTATAACAGTCTTAATTAGCTCATACATATTGCAAAAGCCAAGCTCCTTATTGGTTAGGCATCTCAAGGTCTATGTTTGCATACACATCTTATCACTGCACATAACTCTCATTTCTTTTAATCACAAGTTCCTTACTTAGCTTTTGTTGGAATAAACAGGGGCAGACTGTCTTTGTTATCTACTAGTTCTCACGGGGGCTGCTCCCGGTATTTCTTGAAGTCCAGATGACTTGTTATCTATTAGTTCTCACAGGAGCTGCTCTCGGTATTTCTTGAGACCCTGATGAGTCAACATTTCGATGTTGATATGCCCTCGCTCGGCTAGCCAGCTCTCCACAACACAAGACTGGGCTTATTACATCCCATAACTCTGCAGCTCGCAATTCATGCTGCGGAGAACTTAGTCTAATCCATTGCTCCACAAAAAGACACGTGTTTGCTTGAGCTGCCTATATTGGCTTCTCGCTGTGGTCTGTTTTAATTGCACTGACAGCAGAACAAGCGAATAATAGTTAAGCGGTATCATTTTGTTTGTTTTAAGGGGGCTCCCACAAAATCAAAAACGTCAAATCGACCCCAGAGGCTGACCAGGCTGGACACAGCCCAGGCGTTTCTCCTTGGGAAGCACAGTCAGAGGCTGAAGCCACTTACAGTTTTGTCATCGGGTTGCTGTTGCTGAAGTTGCTTCATCATAATGCTCCTTTTTTTGTCCTTGCACCGCTTGTTTTGAAACCAAACCCTGATGACCCTCGGGCTGAGGCCAGTCATTTCTACCAGTTGCTCTTTCATGAGAGCGTCAGGTCTGGGGTTGGCAGCGTAACAGGTCCTCAAGGTGTGAAGCTGTTTTTCATTAAGGACAGTCCGGACTCGGGTGGTCTTCTCGGGCTGCTTGTGGATGTGGGGTCGCAGAGGTGGCTGTCTAGCAGAGATAGGTTCTGCTCTAAGGGAAAGGAAAGGGAGGAACAGGATTCCCATTAGTAGGAAGCAGGGAGTCTGCAGACTCTATGAATCTAAGCTGGTGATACAGGGGGAGGCGGGGGTGGGGTGGGTGATGAACCTTCTTTCAAAAGCCATTCAAGCAGTCAGATCTATCGGACCTCCTGCAGCCCCCTCTGCTTTATGCGCTGGTGGTGACAGGAGTGATATTTCTGACTCCACAGAAAATTAATTTGCAAAAACACCACATACCCTCAAACCCCTTAATGACAGAAGCTTGAACCTGTATGAGACTAGACAGGGGAGATCGAGTTCGCTAAGGTGTGTGTGCACTAGGAAAGGAGGGGGTTTATGTATTTATTTCCTGACAAATCACCAAAACAGATTTTTGGCCCGAAAGTAATAAAAGAATACTTATTAAATTAATCATAATTCGTCTCTTCTTGTCTGCTTCTTTGTCGTGGTTTGGCCTCAGCCGGCAACAAAGAACGACGTGGCCGCTCGCTCAACCCCCCACAGCCGTGGGGGGGAAATAGGAAGAAAAAGGCAAAACTCGTGGGTTGAGATAAAGGCAGTTTAGCAGAACAGCAAAGGGAAGAGGAAACAGTAACAATAACACCGATAAAGGAATATACAAACGCGATTAGGGCACTGCCGCTCACCGACCGGACCCGCACCGCCGCAGCCCGCGCTGAGCCGCGACTTCCTGCCCCCTCCCCCTGGCCAGCTCCCCCCTATAGCCTGGGCATGGCTCACATGGTGTGGAATACCTGTGTCCCCTCCCATCCTTGGGGAAATTAACCCCATCCCTGCCGGAACACGGACATTATCCACCCCTTATTCCATACCATCTGCGCCATGCCCAGATCCTACAGTTCCCAATCATTTACCACCACTTTCCCCTGTCTTTTATATATATATATATGTACATCTATATACATACAGATTTAATTCCCGCAGTCTATGGGCGATCCCTCTAAAATGTCCACTGAGGTAATTTAGTCCATCACTGTGGGCCCCATCTGCACGAGCAGTCTCCCAGGGCAGGCGAGATGGTGTGTGGTGCTGGACTGGTGCATGCTGCATTCGGAGCTCGTGGCTGGTGTACCCGGTGTGGCCCATACCCACAGTTCGCAGGTTGAAGATGTTGATCTCCAGGAAGTTGCTGGGCGCCAGCTGATGAGGTCAGTTCTTATTACCTCACCGCTGTACTTTACTCCATTTTATCAAAGTCCATCTGTCATTGGTTTGGGAGATTCTTACTGTAGTACCCTTGATAGCAGTTATAGTAATGATGACATGCAGTGACAGCGTTACTTAGCACATAACATCATAAGATTTGATTCATTGACTATTCTCACCCAAAATCAGATCCCCGTGAGGTACACATCGGACCTCCCCATCCTCCCGCATCACCCACCAAGTGCACCCAGGTCCTTGTGCAAAAGCAATCCCACGGATGGGTTTGCCTTTGCCTGAGGCAGGGCTAACCCAGACTGTCTTCCCCAACATATTCTTCATGTGCACTACGGGGACTTTATCCCCTTCTATTGTACGTGGAAGTTTTGATTGGGCAGGGCCAGCTCGATTGGCAGATCCCCTGGTGTTGACTAACCAGGTGGCTTTTGCTAAATGTGTATCCCAATGTTTGAAGGTCCCACCACCCATGGCTCTCAGTGTAGTATTTAACAGTCTGTTGTACCGTTCTATCTTCCCTGAGGCCGGTGCGTGATAGGGGATGTGATATACCCATTCAATGCCATGCTCTTTGGCCCAGGTATCTATCAGGCTGTTTCGGAAATGAGTCCCGTTGTCTGACTCAATTCTCTCTGGGGTGCCATGTCGCCATAAGACTTGTTTTTCAAGGCCCAGGATAGTGTTCTGGGCGGTGGCATGGGGCACAGGGTATGTTTCCAGCCACCTGGTGGTTGCTTCCACCATTGTGAGTACATGGCGCTTGCCTTGGCGGGTTTGTGGGAGTGTAATATAATCAATCTGCCAGGCCTCCCCATATTTGTATTTTAGCCATCGTCCTCCATACCAAAGAGGCTTTAACCGCTTGGCTTGCTTAATTGCAGCACACGTTTCACATTCGTGGATGACCTGTGCAATAGTGTCCATGGTCAAGTCCACCCCTCGGTCTCGAGCCCATCTATATGTTGCATCTCTTCCCTGATGGCCTGAGGCATCATGAGCCCACCGAGCTATGAATAATTCACCCTTATGTTGCCAGTCCAGATCCACCTGAGCCACTTCAATCTTAGCGGCCTGATCTACCTGCTGGTTGTTTTGATGTTCCTCAGTGGTATGACTCCTGAGTACGTGGGCATCTACATGACGTACTTTCACAGCCAGATTCTCTATCCGGGCAGCAATATCTTGCCACAGTTCAGCCGCCCAGATGGGTTTACCTCTGCGCTGCCAGTTGCTCTGTTTCCACTGCTGTAACCACCCCCACAGAGCATTTGCCACCATCCATGAACCAGTATAGAGGTAAAGTACTGGCCATTTCTCTCGTTCAGCAATGTCTAAAGCTAGCTGGATGGCTTTCACCTCTGCAACCTGGCTCGATTCCCCTTGTCCTTCAGTGGCTTCTGCAACTCGTCCTGTAGGACTCCACACAGCAGCCTTCCACTTCCGATGCTTTCCCACAATCCGGCAGGACCCATCAGTGAACAAGGCATGTTTCCTCTCATTTTCTGGTAGTTTATTATACGGTGGAGCCTCTTCCGCACGCGTCACCTCCTCCTCCTTTGGTGATATCCCGAAATCTTTGCCTTCTGGCCAGTCCATGATCACTTCAAGTATTCCTGGGCGATTGGGGTTTCCCATTCGAGTCCGCTGTGTGATCAGTGCAATCCACTTACTCCATGTGGCATCAGTCGCATGGTGTGTGGCAGGGACCCTTTCTTTGAACATCCAGCCCAGCACCGGCAGTCGAGGTGCCAAGAGGAGCTGTGCTTCAGTACCAACCACTTCCGAAGCAGCTCAAACCCCCTTGTATGCTGCCAATATCTCTTTTTCAGTTGCAGTATAGTGGGCTTCAGATCCTCTGTATCCCCGACTCCAAAACCCCAGGGGTCGACCTCGAGTCTCCACTGGTGTTTTCTGCCAGAGGCTCCAGGTAGGGCCATTCTCCCCGGCTGCGGTGTAGAGTACATTTTTAACATCTTGTCCCGCCCGGACTGGCCCCAGGGCTACTGCATGAACTATTTCCTGCTTAATTTGTTCGAAGGCTTGTCGTTGCTCAGGGCCCCATTTAAAATCATTCTTTTTCCGGGTCACTTGATATAGAGGGCTCACAATCAGACTGTAATCTGGAATATGCATCCTCCAAAACCCCACAACACCTAAGAAAGCTTGCGTTTCCTTTTTACTGGTTGGTGGAGACATAGCTGCTATTTTGTTGATAACATCCATTGGGATCTGATGGCATCCGTCTTGCCATTTTATTCTTAAAAACTGGATCTCCTGTGCGGATCCCTTGACCTTACTTTGTTTTATGGCAAAACCAGCTTTCAGAAGAATTTCAACTATTCTATTCCCTTTCTCAAAAACTTCTTCCGCTGTGTTGCCCCATACAATGATGTTGTCAATGTATTGCAGATGTTCCGGAGCTTCACCCTGTTCCAGTGTGGTCTGGATTAGTCCATGGCAAACGGTGGGGCTGTGTTTCCACCCCTGGGGCAGTCGATTCCAGGTGTACTGGACACCCCTCCAAGTGAAAGCAAACTGTGGCCTGCACTCTGCTGCCAAAGGGATTGAGAAGAATGCATTGGAGATATCAATTGTTGCATACCACTTGGCTGCCTTTGACTCCAGTTCGTATTGAAGTTCTAGCATGTCCGGCACAGCAGCGCTCAGAGGTGGCGTGACTTCGTTCAGGCCACGATAGTCCACTGTTAGCCTCCACTCTCCATTAGATTTTCGCACTGGCCATATGGGACTATTAAAGGGTGAGCGGGTGTTGCTGATCACTCCTTGAGTCTCCAGTTGACGAATCAGCTTCTGGATGGGAATCAGAGAATCTCGGTTAGTGCGATATTGCCGCCGATGCACTGTCGTGGTAGCAATCGGCACCTGTTGTTCTTTGACCCTCAACAAACCTACCACAGAAGGGTCCTCCAAGAGACCAGGCAATGTAGACTGTCGGAGTGGGATTGGAATCGGAGTAACGACGCGATCTCTATGTGAGTATGATCGTCTTCCTTTATTGCATATTTTAGCAGAGTATATATAGACTCGCAGCAAAGCATGCATATTCAACAACGCTATGATTGGTCCAGCTCCCCTGTTCACGTACAACGCCCCCCAACCCGATTGGCTAAGACCCTCTGTTCACGTGCCTCTGTTTAACTTTTCTCCCGGGCAGGGTGTTGTCACCTTTCTTGTTTACTTAGATCTTTTCTCCCTCAGTCTGGGTGCTTAGTTCAAACCCTGGGTTGCTCACCAGAACCAAACCATGCCTTTTCTCATTTAAGAATCTCTCCACAGTAGACAGCTGTTTAATTTCCTCCGTCTCCAAAGCAGCTACGCCAAAAGCCCACCGGTATGCGTTTGGATCCTTGAAGTACCCTCTCCTAAGATAGTCTATGCCAAGGATGCACGGAGCCTCTGGGCCAGTCACAATGGAATGCTTTTGCCACTCATTTCCAGTTAGGCTCACCTCAGCTTCCAATACAGTCAACTCTTGGGATCCCCCTGTCACTCCAGAAATACAAATGGGTTCTGCCCCTCTGTAACTTGATGGTATTAAGGTACATTGAGCTCCAGTGTCCACTAGAGCTCTATACTCCTGTGGCTCTGATGTGCCAGGCCATCGAATCCACACGTTCCAATAAACCCAGCTGTCCCTTTCCTCCACCTGGCTGGAGGCAGGGCCCCTCTAATCCTGATCATAGTATCCATTACTCACCTGTTGCACAAATGACTTGGAAGTCCCTTCAAGAGGATCAGAGGTAAGATCAGGCCTTCTACTCTGTTTGGGGAGCTGTCTGCTGGAAATGGGAGCAGCACTTTTCCTAGATGGATCCCCTTTTGTGATTGTTCTTCCTTGCAACTCGTGCACCCGTGCCCGTAGGGACGAGGTAGGTTGTCCATCCCACCTCCTCATGTCCTCTCCGTGATCGCGCAAGTAAAACCACAGGGTGCCTCGTGGTGTGTACCCTCTATACTCTCCCTCTTGAGTAGGAAAACGCCTGCTCCTAATAGCTGAGATGCTGGCCTGTACAGGTAGGGAGTAGGATATATTCTCTTCGAGTTGCTGGACTTTCTGGGACAGTTTCTCCACAGCTGAGACAAGGGGGGAAGACAGACTTTCTTCATATTGCCAGAGTCGGCCAGCCACCTCATCCACCGTTGGTCCCTCTTCACCTTTCCAAGGAGTTGGCATACGATGATGGTGCGCTCCATACAAACTTCCGCCATATGGGCCTTGTGCATTGGACTTCATCAGGGTCTGTGGGTAACTGCGCATTATCTGGGTCATAGTAAATCATCTCCTGCACGGTTAGTTCTCTTAGGTACTGGATACCTTTTTCCATGGTGGTCCACTTGCTTGGATGGCATGCAACATCTTCACTGAAGGGGTACCTTTCCCTCACACCTGACAGGAGTCGCCTCCAGAGGCTAAGGGCTTGTGACTTCTTCCCAATCGCCTTCTCAATGCCCCCTTCCCTAGACAGGGATCCCAGCTGCCTGGCTTCCCTACCCTCTAATTCCAAGCTACTGGCCCCGTTATCCCAGCATCAGAGCAGCCAGGTGACAATGTGCTCGCCCGGAAGTCGGCTGAAATCCTTTCACATATCTCTCAGCTCACTCAGGGATAGGGATCGGGTGATTATCTCTGGTTCCTTGTCTTCCTCCGATTCTTTTGATGGCCCTGCTTCATCATCATCCCTAACTAAGCGAACTGATTTCTTGGTGTATTTCTTCTTCTGTACAGGAGCAACTGATACTGGCACAGGTTGGTTGTCTGGTTCAGCTGCAGTGCCTGCCACTGGGGTTTGAGTGGCCGCATTGCCCATCACCAGGGTTTTAGTAGCCACATTGCCTGCCACCGGGGTTGGAGTAGCTGTATTTTCTGCCACTGGAGTTGGAATAGCTGCAGTGTCTGCCGCAGGGGGGGGAGTAGCCACAGGGCCTGCCACCGGAGTTGGTGTAGCCTCATTGTCTGCCGCAGGGGTTGGAATAGCTGCAGTGCCTACTGGTCTGGTTTCCTCCTCTTTCCCCTGAGGGTGCTGCATAACACTGAGCAGTGTTTGGTAGATACTGGCCAGGGCCCAGCACAGTGCAGTGAGTTGTGCCTCTCTGGAATAGCCACAGCATTTTCCTTTTAAAAATTCTACCACTTTATCAGGGTCCTGTAGTTGTTTGGGGGTGAAGTCCCAAACCATTGGAGGTGAGAAGTTCTCCAGATACCTGCCCATATTCTCCCACATGCCATGCCACCCCTGACTATCCAGCCTCGGGGCAGATCTCTGGGTGGTAGTCTAAAACAGTTGTCTAACCCTAAAGAAGACCTGAAACACATTCAGGAGACATAGCAATAGGACTATGCTGGTTTGAGCATCCCAAGGATATTCGAAATTCTCAAAAGCTGTCATACCAGGCCCAAAGGAGAAAAGGGAGGTGAAAGAGCTGGGGAAAGTATCCCCCCGTTTCCCCCATAGATCGGGTATGATTATTAATAAATTCAGAGAGACGGCGACCAAGGTATGGGCAAGACAGCAATACTGCATAAACACCCCAACACAGTGACCTGAGCAGTGATGCTATCATATCATATGCTGATATCGCACAGGACAGCAAAATGATAATCCTGATCCCTCTCCCCGAGGTAACAAACATCATCACGGGGAGTACATAGAACACGTAAGAATTTGCATAACAGAGCCACGCAAACAAACGAAGGAACATCGTAACCGGCGACTATCTAACTAATATGAGAAAAATATATAACAAACTCGTGTTAACAATCTCGGGTCGGATCTGTCGTTATCTCAACCCTTCGAGCCCCACGTTGGGCGCCAAAAAGGACTGTCGTGGTTTGGCCTCAGCCGGCAACAAAGAACCACGCAGCCGCTCGCTCCACCCCCACAGCCGTGGGGGGGAAATAGGAAGAAAAAGGCAAAACTCGTGGGTTGAGATAAACGCAGTTTAACAGAACAGCGAAGAAAAGTGGAAAACAACAATAACACTGTTAGAGGAATGTACAAACATGATTACTGTACCACCGCTCACTGACCAGACCTGGGAAGCCCCAGCCCGCTCCCAGCCGACACTTCCCGTCCCCTCCCCTGGCCAGCTCCCCCCTTTAGACTGGACATAGCATCACATGGTATGGAATACCTGTGTCCTTGGGAAAATTAACCCTATCCCCGCCAGAACCAGGATAGAGTGTTTCTCCCCACCTACCTCACCCTTTCTCTCTCTCTCTAACTTGTTTTTCTAGTAGGCATCTTATTTGAATGAATGTTTCAAGAGGTCAAGGTGAACAAATTTCAATGACCAGCACATATTTGAAAATGTCATACATTCTCTTTCATCTGTTGTTTAAAATCAGCCGTAGTTTGGATGTTGTGGTCGAAAACTTTGTCTCTTTTCTTTGCTTTTTCCTTCATATGAAATTTGGAAGAGTTGATCAGCTGACTTTGTAGAAAGTGTTTAGCTAAGATAATACTTTAAGGACATATTTGATTGGATCACAGCTTGAAGTGGTAGCAAACTGATTTTGCCCTTTGCCTTAAGGTACCTAGGAATCCTGATCTATATTCCTGATTGCTATTGAATTTTCTAGATTTCATTATAAAATCAATAACCATTGCATATGGTAAAATAGTTTACAAGAGCTACAACATATTGTGGACTTCTGAAAACATACTGAGCTCACCGAAGCCACCCAGGCAGCCAATTAGGAGAAAACATCCATTAAGGAAAAACAGGGCAGTCCCATTGACTGCTATTGATTTTCTTAGCCCTGTGAAAAGACAATCAATTAGATAAAGAAGGCTAATGTTACAGCTGCAATTTAATAACTCCTTAAGAAAGGAGGAGGGCTATCGATTCCTGGCATGGCATGCGGAGCTTATTGAAATATACTGAACTTCACCTGTCTTATAATCAGGCCTCGAGGAAAGAGGAAGGTCTTTTGGGGACTGAATGTAACTTGTGGCATAGAATCTCAACTATTAAACTGGCTTGGTGATGTCAGACCTAAGAGATGTAAACGAAACAAAACTTTAGAGGAAACACAAGCCCAGGGTTGAACACTAAATCACAGGAGCTATTGACAGACACTGTCTTGGTGAAGTTTGTTTCTCTTTTTCATACAGAAAGCACCAGAGTACCACCTGTCATTTTCAAAAGCAGAGTCAGTTTTGCCAACCAGCCATTTATGACCAATAAAGCTTTATTAAAAAAAAATTATTTATAAAAAAAAAATTATTTATAAAATAAAGCTCACCTCTGTGCCTGGCAAGATCATGGAGCAGATCCTCCTGGAAACTCCGCTGAGGCACATAGAAAACAAGGAGGTGATTGGCGAGAGCCAACATGGCTTCACCAAGGGCAAGTCATGCCTGACAAATTTGGTGGCCTTCTACGAAGGGGTTACAGTGGCAGTGGACAAGGGAAGCTCTACTGATGTCATCTACTTGGACTTGTGCAAAGCGTTTGACACTGTCCCACACGATATCCTGGTCTCTAAATTGAAGAGACATGGATTCGATAAATGGACCACTCGGTGGATAAAGAACTGGCTGGATGGTCGCACTCAAAGGGTTGCGGTCAACGGCTCGGTGTCCAAGTGGAGAGCAGTGACGAGTGGTGTTCCTCAGGGGTCGGTACTGGGACCTGTACTGTTCAACATCTTTGTCAGTGACATGGACAGTGAAATAGAGTGCACCCTCAGCAAGTTTGCTGATGATACCAAGCTGTTTGGCGAGGCAGACACGCTGGAGGGGAGGGATGCCATCCAGAGGGACGTGGACAGGCTGGAGAGGTGGGCCCAAGCCAACCTCATGCAGTTCAACAAGGCCAAGTGCAAGGCCCTACATCTGGGTCGGGGCAATCCCAAGGACAAATACAGGCTCGGTGGGGAATGGCTGGAGAGCAGCCCTGAGGAGAAGGACCTGGGGGTGATGATTGATGAGAAGCTCGAAATGAGCCAGCAATGTGCGATCGCAGCCCAGAAGGCCAACCGTATCCTGGGCTGCATCAAAAGAAGTGTGGCCAGCAGGTCAAGGGAGGTGATTCTGCCCCTCTACTCCGCTCTCGTGAGACCCCACCTGGAGTACTGCATCCAGCTCTGGAGTCCCCAACATAAGAAGGACATGGACCTGCTGTAGCGTGTCCAGAGGAGAGCCACAAGGATGATCCGAGGGATGGAGCACCTCTCCTATGAGGAGAGGCTGAGAGAGTTGGGGCTGTTCAGCCTGGAGAAGAGAAGGCTCCGGGGAGATCTTATTGCGGCCTTCCAGTACCTAAAGGGGGCCTACAGGAGAGCTGGGGAAGGACTTTTTACACGGGCATGTAGTGATAGGACGAGGGGGAATGGCTTTAAGCTGGAAGAGGGCAGGTTTAGATTAAACATTAGGAAGAGGTTTTTCACTTTAAGTGTAGTAAGGCACTGGAACAGGTTGCCCAGAGAGGTTGTTGAAGCTCTGTCCCTGGAGGTGTTCAAGGCCAGGCTGGACGTGGCCTTGGGCAACCTGGTCTAGTGGGAGGTGTCCCTGCCTGTAGCAGGGGGTTGGAACTCGATGATCTTCAAGGTCCCTTCCAACCTAAACCATTCTATGATTCTATGATTCTATATGAAATGCAAGGGCATATTATGTGCTATTGTGTATTCTGCTAAGTGATAGTTTATCTGGCTTGTTCTCTTCAGCAAACACATGCACAAACACATGAAATAATCCATCTAATTATGTAGCTATTTAGGAGAAAAACAAATCAAAGTGTTTTTGTCTAATACAGAAGGTACATGATACAACAAAAGTTTCAACAAAACCTAACACAGTTAATGAAAATAAATCAAGTGCTGTAATCTGTAACAATTTTAGAACAAATAAACTTTTTCCAGTTTTATATTTGTGGTAGACCCAGCTGCTTTTCATAAATAGATGAGTGCTTTCATTCATTTTTTGAGGGTCCCTAATTGGAAATGGCGAATAGGTCTTGTGGCTTTCCACTATAAAATGTGGTCTAAAATACCTTATATAGATATTTTCTTTATGCTTTTTTTCTATTGCTTGTATTTGAACCTTTCTTTCTCATTATATATATATTGGTTTTTTGCCAGCAGACAGCTGCTATTCACAATAATTGCCAGGGCAGTCAGTTATACTTTAAATAGACCTACTTGAGGGCAAATGAGCATATGGTGGTCTAAATTGTGCTAGAAACATATTATACACAGACTGTCATTTCAAGCATTTGGAACATGATGAATATTATTTGGAAGCAGTGTGGTGCCTATATAGTATGTGTGCTCATTACTATATCAGTATAGCAATACCCAGTGAACTGTGCTTGCATATTTTGTAATGCAGGTGTGTATATATACTTGTACACACACACACAAACACATGCACATATAAATATATACAAAATGCACACAAACGAACACCTGATTTCCTCAAATGCATGTCTGCCTGTATAAACTGAGGGTACAAGTGATCCAATATAACAGTGGAATACCTGTGTCCTCTCCCATCCTTGGGGAAATTAACCCCATCCCTGCCGGAACCAGGACATTCTTCTAGCACAGTTTAGCCAGAGGCCACGATAACTTGCAACAGCTCCCAGCATTTTGATGTTTCCAAATCAAAGGAAAACAAGCCAAATCCACTGCACTATAACCGTGGAGGAAAATCCTGTGAGAGCTCCGTATCCCAAAGCTCAGGAGATGGAAGTCTATCTTAGAAAGTGAAGGTGCTAGGTGAATTTATGTCAACTTTTGATGAATACTTAAAGAATATGAATGTTTCGCCAATTCTTTAAACAGGGAGCAAGCCTAGCAACTCATGAAAACCACCAAGAAATGCAAAACAATGGGTAACGTCACATCAAGAGCTAGAAGTATTCGTGTGATTGTGCTATTCTTCTGTGTATTGTGTAGCTGTAGCCAGCTAGATGTAATTTGACCCAGTCAAGGGAAAAATAAAACTACTTTTTTTTTGCTAAAACCCTCGCTAGCTAATATTCGAAAGTGCTCACTTTTGTACAGTCGGGTTCCGACTTCTCTGATTATAACAATAAATCAGCAAATTCGATGAAGACAATACGAAGGCTTCAATTATTGTCAGTGTTGTACCTGCAGACACAATATGCCTTTCGGAGACATGCACAAACATTCTATAGGAACTAAAGTTCTGCAGTGATCAGCTACGGGATTTTTTTTTTTCTCCCTATATATAGATATGTCACCTGAAAGCAGCTCAGAAGGGGGAAACAAGCTCATTTAAATATAACTGTGTTTGTAAATAACCTTTCGAGTTACAGTTACTTGCACAGCAATAACGCCTGCCAACCTTGTTTTGTCCAGCCTAGTTTGCCTCAAAGAGACATTCCTCTTCCTAAAGCTAAGCGTCTCTGAATATCTGATGTACACGTCGAGAACTAAGTGTAAGTTGTAAGGTGGGGCGACTCTGAAGTTACAATGCTGAGTTTTAAAATGAAATTCTCATCAAATCACATAAAACGTTTCAAGAAGGCAGAGTCATTTTAAAAGGCAATTACTGAAGATTAGCTTGTTGACAATTTTAAATTACGGCCTAAGTGCTCGCTTGTAGTTATGAAGTCTATCTCTTTTCAGACCCCGCTTCCTCCAGTGCTTAAAACAGCTTTTACACATGATCCGGAGACAGATAGGTCTGTCCTTTGCTGCAGACCTACTCCGTGCATCAGCTCGTCCATCTCCGACTTAGACTCCCGGCTGCCCCAGGCTCAGGGGGGCTCCTTGCACCCGGTGTCTGGTCGGAGCAGGTGTGCAGGCTGGCAGGGGGTGCAGCCCGCCGCGGCCTCCTGTGCAGGTGTCTCCACCTCACGCATACCACGTATGCGGGCGTTTCTCACAGCAGCCGGATCCGCGGCAGCCCTGGGCGTGGGGCACGCTGCCGCTGCCTCTTCGCGGGCGTGCATACTCAGGGCCATCTTTCCGCGGGGCGCAGAGCCCACTGCATGCAGCAGGGCCCCCTGCCAGGCTCCGGGCTGGGCGGCGCCAAACCCCGCGGGCTTCCGCGGCGCCAGGTGTGGGCGGTACCTGCAGCAGCCAGGCGGGGTGCAGGGGGCTGAGGGGGTCCCCGGCGCCCAGGCTGGCCCGCTCCGCCACTTCGTGGTCCGCCAGGCAGAAGAGGCCATCCTCCCACAGCGTGAATTCATTGCCGGGGATGAGCTGGCAGCTGCAGGCCATGCAGTGGAAACACTCGATGTGGTACACCTTGGCGCGGGCATGCATCACGAAGTCATTCTTGCTGAAGCTGATGCTGCACTTGGTGCGCTTGATGCTGTATAACCTGAGCAGGGCCTAGCCCAGAAAGAAGGAGAAGGGAGGGAAGGAGGGAGAGCACGGGAGGGGGAAGGGAAGGGCAAGGAAAGGGCCGAAGGGGGGGGAGGAATGGGGGAAAATAAAGGTTTGCACTCCTGCTCGTGGCCAGCCTTGTGGCCCCCCATAGACATGCCACACGCAGTCCACTAGTTAAACAAATCTTGTAAATACAGAAGCCAGGAGAGGAAAGGAATAAAACAGATTCGTTTGCTGCCGGTGATCTGACCCCCCTGCCGTAAAGGACGGCGGGGACACGGACATGGACACGCTGGTGGGCAATGAGAGGGAGGAGGGAAGGGGCGGCGGAGGTGGAAGGAGAAACAGGGAGAGAAACATAAAAGACCCCCTTCCTTCCCAAGGAGATGCCAACCTCTCCCTCCTGCCCCAGTGCCCGAGCTGCACCAGACGAGGGGCCGTCCCTGCCCTCTCCCTCCTTCCAGCACGGCGGAGGTACCTGACCTAGGCTGGCCCAGAGCTGAACTGGACCGCCCAGGTACACCGGGGAAAGACGAGGCTGGCAAAGCTGCTATCCACTTCCCACAAACGTGCCAGCCTCACCAAATGCTGTTATTTTTGCGAGAAAACCAATCAGGACTTCTGCCACTTAACGCGTGCCCAGGCTCCTGGCAGCTTAGCCTCTGACACACGGCAGAGGTGGCTCTGCCAGCAGCTGGGGCTCTTCCCCCTGTCCTTTCTCACCAGGTTCATTTTATGCAACAATATAGGCATACACACACATCTCCTTATATATACATGCTCACATATATAGTAGTGTAACTCCCCTGCCCCCTACTAAAACGCATTTTCGTTGCTTTGGCTCTGCAGCCTGCCCCTACTGCTCCGTCTCCCCTCTTGCTCACACTCCCACCTTGAGCCAGAGCTCAAGCCCTCCAGCAGGAGTAAAAAGGCAACTTCTCGCTAACAGCCCCACATGGCAAATAATGGATTTCTGGTGTTACACGCTGGAGTGGGTGGCGGGTTCCTCATCTCCCATGGAGGAGAGAGGGACAGTTCACCCATCAGTAGATGAACGTGAGAAAAAGCTTCAACTCGGGTGTCTGGAACTGCACAGTCTCTCAACTCTCACCGAGTGCTCTGACGTGCGGAAATCAGACTCCACAACCGAGAAGGTTGTAAAGTAGGTATGTTTTATTCAGCGCTGGGCAGCACGGGAGGTCGTCCCACCAAATTCGTGCGCCCCTAACGCGGCAGCTCGTATCGTATTTATGCAGCAGTGTTACATATTCATAAGGTTTCTCAATACGCCTATACATATTAACTATCTATCCCGCTTCATATGCAAATGAGCCATTTCCGTGATCTCCTCCCCACCGAGCATGCGCGGTTTCTTCTGGTGGTGGTCGTTGAGGGTCGAGAGGATGAAGGCAAACCCACTCTTCTTCGTCACCACAAGTGACTCTTTATTCCTGCGTAGGCTCAGTCTCTCTCTTATCAGACTCCACAACCGCAAGGTGAGTTCCAGCAGGTTTCTTTAGCAAGGCCGGCCATGACTGTTCTGTTCTCTGCAACTCCCCTCTGCTAGTTCCTGATTAAATGTCTTACATGATGGCCAAGGTTATAATTATAGATATGGCTTAAGCGAGGCAATGGCTACAAGGTTATAGATATATGGTTTGCGTTAAGCATGTTTCCTCCTGCTATTAGCCCTTAAGTGTTAGTTCTCTCTATCAGCTCCTTAGCCAGCCTCCTTGGTATTAAGTAAAATTAACATGTTTCCGCAAATGTACGGATACACGCACATATACACGCACACAATCCACAGAACTGTAAAAGCTGTTCATAAAACTGAGCTAATATTCATCCCCACACATTTCCTCACCAGTACACTTCATTAGAGATAGTCATACATTAGAGATGTATACTTGTGGGTACAGATGTTTATTTACACACATCTTTAGCTGGTATGTCTATGGAGGTGTAGTCATCCTATATTCAGAGTACATATTTCTGAATTATAACGCTTTGAGAAGAAAAAAAAACCCACAAACAAACAGCTAAACGGCAAAAGAACAGCATGATCATAAACTGTACAAAAGCTGGGGGGGTTGCCCACATGTCTGACAATTATAGATTGGCTCACGGTCTAATTCAAAGTCGACTAGCACATAATGTACATCTTACTTTTAAAATTGTAGCAAATGAGAAGTATTGCGTATTAACTTAAAAGAACTGCATATTTTTTTGTTTGTTTAAATTTTGCCCACTGAATTCTTGCAGAAGGTAAGTGAGCACATCTCAGTCCTAAATGTTTTCCTTTCATTTGAAAGTAGTGAAAGGACAAAAGTGTACTGTTTTTTCGCCATAGTAAAACTTTGAGAATAATCTCACAACATGGCTTGAAGGAATGATCTACTTATGAACTGTGCATTGGAGAAGGAAAGACTCAAGTGCTTTATTTCAATTCAGAATTACAAAGAAACTAGAAAAGATATCTTAGGTGGCTAGGTAGGTACTTGCTCCCAAAACTTTCTGTAAAAAAATAAATATTGTCTGTACTTCAGTGTCATGCAAAGTTCTGGTTTGGCAAACCCAGTAGACAACACTGAAACAGATCAGCATGACCCAGGAGCACAAATAATAAACACACTCGAAATTCCTGCTTTGGTTTCTCTATAGTTTCAGGATCGGCAACTCTCACATTTTATCAGTTACCAGATTTTAATGTGAGGAAGGAAACGTTTCCATTATCTAAATATACCCAATTGTTCGCGAACAGATGATGGGCAATTTGATCTGCTCTAATTCATCAGTATAGATAAGATACAAAAGGACAGTCAGATATCACCAAAGGGGTTAATATTTAAAAAGATTAAATGTCAGTTATTTTAGCGAAGAAACATTTTGGTCTAGGTTTTAACCTTCCCACAAAACTATCTTTCATCCTGAAGGAATTTTCAGTTTTGTTTTTGTTTTTCTTTGGCTTTTGTTTGTTTGTTTGTTTGTTTTTGATAGGCCTAGATTAAATAGGGTTTTTTTTGCCCGTGTATTTATTTTTACGGCATACATGCTTGAAGCGCCTTTCTTATGAATGCCATTATGCCTTTGCAAAAACACACATTTCTCAGATTGTGTTAAAAAGCAATCAGTTCCGTGCTGCTCATATCTACACTACTGAAAATATTCTCAATGTTTTCCCTACGATTTCCCGCTTTGTTAGAATCACAGGATGTATTGCCAAAGTCCTCAGGAGGGTCCCATACAGCCGCTAGCTGTTTCCGAATATGGTTTTGTTTATACAGAGATTTGTATTTGAATTTGTGGAATAAAAAACTTGACGACTTGAACTGTTTTTCCTCGCCTGTCTATCTATGGTGAAATCACTTTAAAATATACCAATTGTCTTTTCATCCTCTTTCTCACAATTGTTCCTCTTCCTGTCTCTGTCACATTTATAACTTAAAAAAAAAAAACACTGAAGAATTAAACAACGTAAGTGGCGTACCTGATATAATCTCTTTTACAGTAGGTTTTGCCATCCCTAACAAAGCACATACATGTCTCGTCCAAATATTGATTACACTCTGCACACTTCAAACACGCCGCATGCCATTCCAAATCCGGAGAAACCCTCAGAATATACTGATCGTGAATTTGATTGCCGCAACCAACACATAGGGAAATCAGGCGTTTTTCTGAAATGAAAATAAATACATGATTGACTAACCATTTACTCTCCTACAGAGATAAACACACTGTTAGTGTCGTCCCCTTATAGGGCGTACTCTGGAAGTGTTGTTTTTTTTAAAGAGTATTACACTTTTGAATGGTAATTGAAGTGTGCCATCGTTTAGAAAGGAGGTGGAACATACATTAAAATGCAGATGTGAACAATCTTCGGGGTGAAGGTCCTAATTTTGCAAGCCTTGCACGGAATCTGTTGCCGTGAAAAAGGCTCTCACATCAAATCAAAACTCCGAATTCCCTCGTGGGTTTATTTTATTTTATTGTTTGCTTGTTTGGATTCCTTTCCTTACAGGGAGAGAATCTATATGTTTGATTTCATTTTTTCAGAGGCTCTGATTGGAAACATCGAACGCATGGCTGGGTGCGCTTCCCATTCAGCCCTTTGCCATAGAAGAGGGGTCTCGAGGCTGTGAGCAAGAACAAGCATCATTTCAGTTGTCACTTACTCTCTTT
This sequence comes from Pluvialis apricaria, assembly GCA_017639485.1. Classification (NCBI taxonomy): domain Eukaryota; kingdom Metazoa; phylum Chordata; class Aves; order Charadriiformes; family Charadriidae; genus Pluvialis; species Pluvialis apricaria. The sequence goes on along the minus strand of CM030043.1, from coordinate 2,916,050 downwards.
TGCAAATCGAATGCTAATTCCCCTAGATGGACTAGGTGCTGGATAGTTAGACAGCCTCACCGCAGTCTAGCACGAAGAGAATTTAAGGCTCCGTGGTTGGAGATCCCATTAAAATCCTGCCTGCTCCCCAAACTTTAAAAGAGAGCAGGACCCCAGGATATTAACGTACAAGGCTACGAAGTTAAAACACAGCAAGCATGCAGGCATTCAAATGAAGTTCAGCTCTTTATCAGTTCGCCTGCTTGAGACGATTACAATAGACAGCACGTTTATTCCAACAATGGTAAAAATTCTGCCTTATTTTTTGGTGGGTCTCCCATATCTGTAAGAAGGTGTAATGTCCACAGTGAAATGGTGTACGGTTTCTTTTTAAGACCTCAAAGTAGTTTTGAGAGCTGTCGCAAATAAAAAAAAAATCAGTAGAAGTAGTAAAAACAAAACAAGGACAACAAAAAAAGACTCGAGAAAAAAAAGGCAAAACAAAACACCACCGGTGTGGGAGATACCGTCAAGGCTGTGAAGACAAAATGGTCCCGAGGGTGGGCTGCGCGGGAACAGCGCGGCAATGCTGGACTGGATACTGACAGCTCAGCCACTCAGCTCGCCCTTCTCTCTTACTCAAACTTCTTTGCTACCAACTCAGCCCGCTCGACATTGGCCTGACGTCATGCGCGGGGACATCACGCCTGCGCGGCGCCCATTGGCTGCGGGCAGCACGGCGCAGCTGTTCTGATGATCATATTTCAGCATCAAGCAGTGCGGCTGCCTTAGCTGGGGCTTTTGGAGGCAGCTTTTCCTCGCTCTTTAGTTCTATTTCCCTTTATACTTTTTTCTCGTCTCCTCCGTTCCCGTTGCTTATCTCCCGTCATACCTTTCATTTTCCTTCCCAGCCCACTTGGGCTCCTCCACCTCTTCCCCCGCTCGGGCTTGCCGTGCCATATTTACAATTTCTGTATGTGGGTGTTTGGTTGCGGGTTTTTGTTTTTGTTTTTTTTTTTAATTTTTGGTGTACATTAATTTAACTATTTCATTTTTGAGTGTTTATCTTTCCTAGGCATAGTTGCCCTGAGCAGGGAGTGCAAGGCAGGCTGGCTGGGCATGGCCCCAGCCATGAGATGGGACTGTTTATGTTTTTCCTCCAGCCTCCTTCTTTCTTAAAATCGTGGATAAAAACTTCATGCATTTTTGCTAAACACAAGATCGAAGAAGGTACAAATATTTACCTTAAGTTGTCTCTCAACACTCCCTCTGTTCTATTTATGTTTTCCAATCCCTTTTAGGTACTTTTCCTTTCCTTCTTTCTTTCTTCTTTTTTTTTTTTTTCCCCATCTGTAAATAAAAATGCATCCTGTGTTTAGGTGGTTTCATAGGTTGGCCGGGAATAGAGATTCGGGGAGAAAAGGGAAGAACTTCTGCCTTTGCCTGTGGAGAATCTCTTAAAATTCTTATTAAAAAAAAAAAAAAAAAGAGAGGAAGAAGACGCGAACTCTGCCGTTTGCGTGGCTCTGCAGCACTGGTCCCCGGAGGCGATGTGGGAAGTCTAGACCCAAGAGCCGCGGCCAGGCGCGGTGCGGTGCTATGCCCGTGCCCCCAGCTGCGCACCGGCGCACGGTGCCCCGTAGCCTGCCCCTTTCAAAGGGCAGGCTCCACTTAGGCTACACGGTGAGTTTCCTTTAGCCTGTGTGCAAAACTGTACCCGCTCCCAAGCGTGTCCACCCCAAACCCTCTGAATCCTCCACCCCATCTTAAAGGTCCCCTTTGAATTTGTTTAAATCCCATTTTGTGTTCTGTTCCATATGGGCTGTTACGCTGCCCTCATCAACGTAGAGTATAAGTGTCCTACAATCACTACTCATCAGGAAAATATTTTTTTTTCGAAGTCCTATTTTTTTAAAAGGCAAACGACGAGACTAGAGTTTGAGTGAAAGAGAAGCAAAGCCATATTCACGCGGAATATTTTCCCACGGGGAAATCTGGTTGCAATAAAACAGTCAAGAAAAAGTTCTGAAACTTGCATTTGCTGATGAGACAGCTACTAAACAACAGACCTCCTCGGAGTCCTAACTTAGTTTGCAAGTTGTTTTCCTTTGTAAAACTGAGGAAGCAAACACGCCTTCCAGTTTTATTTCAAACAAGAAGTAGTACCCAGCGTTGCTGCTTGTAGAGGTAACTAAGTTGTCTTGAAATGATCTCAAGATAGTGTCAGGAGATAAAGATATGATTGTAAACACACACACAGTTACTTTACATATTTGATGTTTAAATAAACAGTGGGAAATGCAACTCCACTAGGTGATCACTTCTACATCCAAGAAACTGGCAATAAACATGTATGTGGGTGTATTTATGTATATGCATATATATATGAGACTGTGTTTATATCTACTTTATAATTCTGTGTTTTAGCCGAGTAAAACAAAAAGCAATTATCAGGAATTACTGCTGATGCTGGTGGCTTCGGACAGCCTGGCACGTATTTGGGGCAAACCTTAAGTAATTTTCGATTTCACTTAAATCGACTCAGACTGCGGTGTCGCCCCTGTGCCGCTCGCCCGGGCTAGGGGTGCACCGCCGTGGCCCGCAGCAGCCGGGCACTCACCCCGCGGCTCGGCACGGCCGCCTCCTCCGCAGGATCGTGGTGCGCGCCTCGTCGCCTGCGGAAGGCGCGTTGCAGTGCTTGGTGTGAGCAGAGGCGGCGCTCATCGTGGCGGGGGATGGGAAGCGCGCAGCTCTCCGCGCGGGACCGTCCCCCGTCCGATCGCCCCTTCCCCAGCCGACCTCTCCCCGCGTCAGGGCGCGGAGGCTGCGCACGGGCGGCACGGCGACCTCTGCTGGCCGAGGGGCGATCATCCGCAGCCCCACGCAGTTGGGCGCGTTTCTGACCTTTTGTGCCTTTCCGCCTGGTACTCTGCATATATCACACTCCCACCCCCTCCGCACGTGTCATGGCGAGACACCCCCCCCGCTCCCCCGGGTGACCTCGAGGGCTGCGAGCTGGCAAAAGATCCGAGCGTAGGTAATTAAAAAAAAAAAGAGTAATCCCAATGACTGAGAAAAAACTCCGTGGATTTTATGAGATAGATTGAAACAGGGAAAGTGTTTTTTCGTACTCCGTCCATTTTTGTCCCAATTAAAATATGCCCTCTCCCAGCTCTGAAATAACACATCTTATTTTCCACCGTTACACCTTTGTTTGAAAATAATTCAGTCTGGTTTTAATTCTATTAACCCTCACTCCTTAACTGTGGGGTTGTTTAACTGCTACTTCTGGGAGAGGTGATTGCATTTTAAGTTTGATCTTTGCAATAAGCGAGAAACCTGTCTCAGCCCCAACAAACCAGGATTGGGAAGAAAAGGAGGGCTTTGATCAAGGTTTTTTCACCCCTCCTGTGCTACTGATGTGTTCGATTCGTGTTCCCAGGGAGGCGAAGCTCTATATTTAGCCATCATCAGAATCGGATTTAAGGGAGTAGAATAATGAGTGGAATTTCAATGAATAAGATATTTAGAGAAAAATCCTCCTGAAGGATTTCTCTTTTATATCAATATACACGTGAACGGGAAGACATAAAATGGCATTTGTACGTATTTGAGACACTTCCGAAAATATATGTTAATTTTAATGTTTTCCTTGCTTTTTTTTTTTCCTTTTCTTATTTATTTACTTTTGGGGAGGGGAGTGGGGGAGCCTGCTGAAAGTCGGTGGCTCTACACAAGCAATCAATAGCTTTCACCACGTTGAGGGGCTCAAATGAGATTATATGCATTCGAGGGAAGGAAAAAACCTCACCCAAACCAAACACCAAGCCGACAACGGCGATTAACCCTTTCCGTCCTGTAAAGAACAGCTATAATTTCAGTCCTGAGATTGTTTAGTGGTGAAAACTAGGACGGTTCCACAGGGGAAAAATAGGGGAGGGGGAACAGCTTTGGGAAGTTAATAAAGAAGTGCTGGTTCCAGAAGGGAGTCAGCATTAGGTGCTGAGTGAGATGCCCTTGCTGACGAGGGCTGGGGCAGTAGCGGGCTGTAGCGGCCGAGTCCTGGGTGCAAACGGGGCAGCGTGGGGCTCTACACACCGCCCTGCTGGGGCCCGTTGTGGTCATCATCTCAGGTCTCAGACACTGGGACCTGGCCGCGGGAGTTAGCGAGACACACAGAGAGACTGATTTTTTGGGAGGGCTATTTTTGTCCCACTACATCGCGGTGGCTCAGCGTAGCCTCGCCACTTGGGCTCCTTCAGTCAGCTCCAGTTTAAAATGTTTCTTGAGGTGCTTTGGGCCAGAAAGATGCTTTGCAAGAAGAGTCTGGGCTCCCAGAGGTTCAGGTTTCCCCTCGCTGCCTTGCAGGATGCGGCGAGGACACCAGGACTGAGCCTGTGCAATGTGCTGAGAGGGAAAAGGAGTTTCGCACAAAGCTGAAACTGCAAACAACGCAGCGGGGAAATCTATCACGAAATGTATTAGCTGCTCCGGGGTGTAGACTTTGACTCATCTAGAGGTGTGTGATCTTTAATCTTCAAGTTTTAGCTACTGCATGTGAGGGAGAAGTGTACCGTAACAGCAATAAATCTATCAAAACACAAGAAAACTTGTCAGTGGGCTTCTGCGCGCCCAGGAAACCTTCATGACTTTAATAATACAATTTGGCTTATTAAATCGTGTTACCGCTTAAAAAATGCCATCCTTTCCCTTCTAGAGCCTTCTTGGAGTACACTAACTCTGTCACAGGACTGGCTAGTGGCACAGGCCCTGCTTTAATCCAGTCAGAAATGGGTACACTGTAATGGGGAGTGCAGGCAGGGGAGCAAGTCTTTGGCAGTTGGGGGAAAATAAATCCCCAAAGATTTTTGGGGGAGGAAAATCCCCAAAAGATGTTAAGAAGATGGCAGAGCCCGGGTCGGGTCGAGCGGTCTGGAACAGGACTGGAAAAACCCAATTTCTCCTCAGCCAAGTGCCGCCTGGCTTCAGCACCGGCAGACGCGCTCGAACAGGGGGAGTGAGGTGGATCAGGGATATTTATTTTATCCCCTGTCCGTTTAAGGACAGGAGATACGGCGGCGATTTTGTATCCAGAGTGAACAGAAGTCTCTAAGTAGTGAAGGAGTTTAAGGTACGCTTTTCAGTCCCGGTTCTGGCGGGTGTCCCTCCGGGGTGATCGGGCCCTTTCATTCTCCCCACGGGTCGTGGGGGCCGTGGGGGGAGGCAGCGAGCCCAAAGGGCTCCTGGCCCACGTCGGGGGGACAAACTGCTGGGAGAGGGGGGATGCGGAGCAGCGGGAAAACTCTGCACCCCATGCATCTGTCTTGCCAGGAGTGTGCGTGGGGGACAGTCTCGTCCTCTCTCCCCCGTAAACACGCTCGTTCCCACTGGAAATTTGCCTCACCAAAATAACCTCAAGCAGCATCCAGGCTCAGTGCTGCTACAACAACGATCGCTTCTTCAAGTCCCAGGAAAACAGCCCAGACCTCCAGTTCTGGAGTGTGACTTTGGAAAGAAAAAAAAACATCAAAACCAAACACCTAAATAATTAATAACATCATCAACAATAACAATAACAGCAGCACAAGCAGCAGCCGTGGCGGGCCGGTGCTGTCGGGGCCCGCGGTCGCTGAGGAAGGCTGCGGGGCGGGAGAGGGCTGCCTGCTCCTTGTTCGCTTCACTCCAGCCGGAGGGCACCGAGGTATCCCTGCAGGTGCGGTCTGTCGGGGGCCGCGGCGCTTCGCTGCGCGGCAGAGAGCAGGCGGCTCCGCGCTGCTCCCCAGCCGGCGAGTCGGCGCTGCCCGCTCCTCACGGCTCTGCGGGGGCGCCCGGATGCGCGGGTCGCCCGCCCCGGGGCCAAGGCGAGGAAAGCTGAAAACCCTCTCGGTGCGAGCGGCACCAGCTGCCATACAAAGGGCTCTTCTTGGCTAAGCGAAGGCGCCTTCTCTCAGAGGCAATTAGGCATTCGTTATTGCCACCCTCGTCCCTACCCCTGCTCACAGCGACGTCTTTAATGTCTTACCAACTTTGAATATCGCTGTGCAGAAGGCACGGACCGGTTTTCCTTCCGAGAGGCTCGCTCTCCTCCACCGCATCTTACTGACCTTTGCATCATGGTTTCAAGCAGTGGAAAAAAATCCCAACAGCAGCAAAGGGGAATGACACTAAACAAATGAAGGAATATAACAACTAGAAGAAACTAAGTTGGACGATTGGTAGTGGATTACTTGTCTGAAGGGCGGTGATTTACTATAGACCTAGCAGAGGATATATCACCTGTCCTTGGTTGTTATAAGGTATATTTATCTCAAAAGAGCACAATAAAATTGACAGCCACAACCTGAAAAAAAGTATTCTATTATCAATATTTTTGTATGGACTTTAAAACCAAATGCAGAGTTATCTGCATGGAGGTTAGACAGGTCGAGTTAATTAGCCAAAGAGAGTATATATGTGTAAACACAAAGTGATGCCTCCTTAAATTAGCTATTATTGCTTAGATCTTGAAAAAAAATCTTGCAAAATCAATGGCCAGAGAAGCAGTAGGGAGACCCAAAAAGGAGATGAAGTCTGAACAGGGAACAGTTAGAACTTGTTTACCTCAGCGTACATAAATACTGCAAGTTCGGTGTGCTCACATCCCTGCAGATCCAGCAATGCACACAGTTTATTAGACTTGTTCTGAGGAGAGGTTGCCTCACTGCAACAGGAAAACATAAAAAAAAAAAACCAACCCAAAATAAAAAAAAAAAAACCTTAACAACATTTGCATAATGCCTAACCCTGCAAGTTTCAAAATCACAGACACAAACTTGTTAAAGTGGCTACATACAAAATAGGAGATTTCTGAGTGAAAATAGTGCAATCAGCATGTTAGAGGGATGAATTAAAGATGGACCATGACCTTTTGTACGATCTTTTCTCATGCATGAAAAAAAAAAGGGTGTGTGTGTTATGTAATATCCACTGTCCAGTGGTCTCTGTTTTGAACAGGGGCAAATAAAAGCCATCAATAAATCATAAATATTACATTAAGAACAAGTATGCACAACATAGCTTAGCATTTTTTCCCACTAGTAGGACATGAAGATGAAAGGTATATCATACAATACAGTGGTATTGGGTAATATATGAATATAGACAGAAAGAGAATCAGAGTATTAACGCAATAGATATCGCCAATACATGTGTTACACATTTGTAATATTCATCTGGAGTGTATAATCATTATTAAAGCTACTTGTGGCTTCCTTTGTATTGCTCAGAATGCCCCAGCTCATGAAAAGAAATGTATCGTAAGTGTAGCAAGAGCTTGAGCTGCCTATCATAGTTTGTCCTCTTTCTCTATAGGATATGTATTTCTTCCTGTATGGTTATTTGCATCCACATATTGTGACTTTTCCGACTCTGTTGCACACAGCTTCTGTTTTCATGTATAAACAATCATGTACAGGATGAACTCAGCATCTGAAGACCTGTCCTGGTTTGAGGTAAAACAGGACCAATTTTGTTCAGTAACTTCACTTCTTAGCTGGGCCTCTTCTAACTACTGAAATTAACAGCATATTGTGCAGAAAATGTTTGCTCTCTCTGAGTGATAAGACCTATGTTTATAGCTGATGTCCAGACATGGTATGCAGGGAGGCTCTTGCTTATCCTTATTGTTCTAACACCCAAGGCCAACCAACTGTGTTATTTGCCACGTTGGAGGGTCGGAAGCGGAAAAGCATAATGGGGTCCCACCTGCGGGGAGGAGCGGACAGGGCAGGTGACCCAAAACTGACCAACAGCGTATTCCATCCCATCTGCCTCATGCTCAGTATAAAAGCTGATGGAGCAAAGGGTCAGCCCCTTTCTTCTTTTTCCCTTCTTCCTTCAATGGCTGACGTCTGAGGAGGACTCCGTCTGTTCGTCTGCCTTTGGACCTGATCCTGAATGCAGATCCGGAATCCAGTTCCCGTCCGTCACTGAGTCCAGCCTGGGACTGCCCCAGTGGCAGCCGGTGTCGTGATTGTCATCTTGGGAGCTTGATACGGTTTTGTATATTTCTCATTATTTCCTTTTATTTTATTATTAATATTTCATTAAAGTAGTTTAGATCCTTCTAAACTCATAAGTCTCTTTTTCCTCCTCTACCTCTCTCTTTGAAGAGGGGTAGAGGGGAGCATCTGTCGGTCCCATCTGGGGTCCCCTATGTCCCCAGTGGCCGATTTGGCCTAAACCATGACAAGACCCTGCAAGTACACTGTATACTCTAACAGTTTCACTCCCAAATATATGTTTTGCAGATCAGGAATTTTTAGATGGTATCAACTTCCTACTGTACGTATAATGTATCTGAACTGCACATCAGAGGAAATTTGATGTCTTTATGATGATCTTCCAGTTTGTTTGTAGATTGTCTGCTATGCACTAGTCCACTTGGTTTCATGAAAGTTTGGAAAGAAAAGAAAATCTCTTTGTGGAAGAGGCAGGCCGGTAAATGCATTCTAGCCCCAGGACTGTATTTGATGACATGTACTGAGGCCGTGTCATTCCCACTGTTGTCAAGAGCACCAAAATGAATGGAGAGACTTGGAAAGAGGCTAGATAAGATCTGATCTGAAGACCATATGCATTTGTGCCATGTGGTAGGACAAAATGTGTGTGCGAGGGGTGACTACAATAAAGAGAATGAGGGCTAGGGAAAAGATAAAAAAGGATGAACATGGCGGCAGGGGTAGGAGAAACATAAGCAAAAACGTATGGAGGAATAAATAGAACCACAGAGGGGCCGAGGTGAGAGAAAAGTTTAAGAAATTGAATGCAGTGCCATAGGGAACTGAGAAAATATGGAAGAAGGAAAGAAACTAATGGTGAAAAGAATATAAAAGAAGGAATGAGGAATGAGGAGAAGGAAGATAAGAGCAGGAAAATAAACAGAAGAGAGCTGCAGGATACTGGAGATGGTGCGTGTGTTTGTGTTTGAGGCTGTGACAAATCAGATGCTGTCACTGATGACGATTTGGCACTCAACTGCAAAAGTTTTCCAGTCTCTGTCAAAAAATATTTTTCTGTTTGGGCTATAATCAGTCTTAACATATTTGACAAAACATGGGTATGTTTATGCTCATTGTAACATTGTAATTGTTTAATTATTTGCCACTCTTGGATTTGCATAGCATTTTTTTCTCCTAAAAAAATAAAATGCTTTCTGGTTTTGTGTTGTTTTGTTTTTAAGAAAGCATTGTTCTTTCAAAAGAAAGTAACCCCCGCGCCAAACCTCCCTCCCCCAAAATCTCCCTCTCTGTAACTCCTGTAGGTCAAAGAGGACCCCTGCTCCTCATATGTGCAGAAACTAGCAGGCCTATAAAAACTTGCTGTGAGTCAGCTCCATAAAAGGTCAACTACAGCTGAATCAAGCTACTTTTAAAAAGCATCTACCACAGAGAAGAAATACGAGACAGACAGGAACAGTATAAAAAAGGATAGGTATTAGAGCAAAAGACAGAAGGCATAGAACAGAAAATTCTGCCAAGCCTTAATACTTTTTCACTAATATGTTCAACAATGCCCATATACCCTACACAGGCTGACTGGCTAAGGTCAGGTTGATCTTAGCTATGCAGAAAGAAGCATCTGTCAGCTGTGGCACATGGCAGATGGAGAATGCTTATCAGATTTTTTAAAACCTGAAATTGCTTTTTTTTTTTTAATTTAGAAACTGATTTGCTGTGTGACATTAGAAGCCCTAATACTGGCACCACATGTTGCAATGAACCATCTTACATCTCTGTGTGACAAGATAAGAATGTTTTTATGATGCGTGTATATTTTGCCATACTTGGATTTTCAAAGATAATTGGGGTCAATCTTATTTATTTCAGGCCTCCCGCCTCTTTATCTAGACTGCACTATAAATATTATTCTGTCAATACTGAAACTATTGGGTTTGACAACATTTGCTTATGTGGTGGAAAGGAAAAAAAAACAAACAGCTTTATTGCAGGAATTATGACAGGAGGTCAGAACAGATAAGCAGAATAGTCCTTCCTCTCCCTCAAAACTCCGTTAGATAGTTGGCAGTGTCTCTTGGTGGAGCTTCACCGACATCAACAATTATAGCACTCATGACTCAAAAGTTGAGCAAATGGCTAAAATGTTAAGACAAAAATAAGGTATGCATGAAGCACCTGTTTAGAAGCACCGCTGAAAATGATTTTAGAATATACTTTGAAACAAAGGTATAATTATTAGCTATAATGATAATACTATGCTCATCTGTTGATTTCTCAGGGTCTCAAAGACTCAACACAGTCATTACTTTAAGGACTCAGTCCTTAATAATAGGATGGGAGTCATTGTCCTGGTTTGAGGTAAAACAGGACCAATTTTGTTCAGTAACTTCGCTTCTTAGCTGGGCCTCTTCTAACTACTGAAATTAACAGCATATTGTGCAGAAAATGTTTGCTCTCTCAGAGTGATAAGACCTATGTTTATAGTTGATACCAAGGCATGGTATGCAGAGAGGCTCTTGCTTATACTTATTGTTCTAACACCCAAGGCCAACCAACTTTGTTATTTGCCACGTTGGAGGGTCAGAAGCGGAAAAGCGTAGTGGGGTAGCACCTGCAGGGAGGAGCGGACAGGACAGGTGACCCAAAACTGACCAACAGGGTATTCCATCCCATCTGCCTCATGCTCAGGATAAAAGCTGCGGGATCAAAGGGTCAGCTCTCTTCCTTCAATGGCCGACATCTGAGGAGGACTCTGTTCGTTTGCCTTTGGTCCTGATCCTGAATGCAGATCCGGAATCCAGTTCCCGTCCGTCACTGAGTCCAGCCTGGGACTGCCCCAGTGCCAGCCGGTGTCGTGATTGTCATCCTGGGAGCTCGATACGGTTTTGTATATTTCTCATTATTTCCTTTTATTTTATTATTAATATTTCATTAAAGTAGTTTAGTTCCTTCTAAACTTGTAAGTCTCTTTTCCCTCATCTGCCTCTCTCTTTGAAGAGGGGTAGAGGGGAGCATCTGTCGGTCCCATCTGGGGTCCCCTATGTCCCCAGTGGCCGATTTGGCCGAAACCATGACAGATTTATTGGCGCCCAACGTAGGGCTCGAGCAGTGCTCGACCAGAGCTGTGATAAATTGCCTGAATAGTTTGAATTCCATCTTGTTCTAAGATTAGAGCAGACACCTTACAGCATGTCGTTCTTAAACGAAATGTTGTATCGTGCCTTTAAAGAGCTTGGTTTGCACTTGATTGAGTCAACTCTCTTTAACCTGCCAAATGCATTGCAAAGTTTATTTACCCTTTGTGTTTTTATGTAAAGGTTTAGATATGCTGTTTTGGTGTGGTTTGCAATTCAGGTCTATAACATGATTAGCTGGGTAACGGCTCTACCTGCATATCTCGGGCATCGTGTGATGGATTCCGTTACTAATTACACATTCGGTTCTACCTTGGGAAAGTTTACTTTGCCCTTGGATAGTTATATTAATGTGACACCATCAGAGCCAGGGCTTGGAAACCTTCTGGGCTGTGATGATAAGTATTGTTACCTCCTTAAGATCATGATTTTGTTGTCAGTTTTCCTGCATGTGTTGCAGGGGTGGTTTCTTGTGAAACATCGCTGCAGGGGTGGCTATAGGGTAACGTGTGCTGCCGCCACTCAGACCGCAGCAGCCGCTCCACGACCCGCAGCGGTGCGAGCCAAGGCCCCGCCCGGCCCAGCCCTGCCCGAGCCGCCCCCACTGCAGCAGCACCGCCCACTCCACCGCCTGTCCCGGCACAAGCTAGTCCAGCCACCACAGCGAGTACCGCTGCTACTCAAACTCCATCAGAACCGGTACCAGTTGCCCCAGTAACCAGACAACAGAAAAAGAGGTCGTCTCGTTTCCCTGTTCCTTATGACAAGGACCAGCTCAAGCCAGATGGCTTGGGAGAGAGTTTTGATGGGGATCCAGGAGAAGGTCCTTCTAGAGTACACCCAGGAGAGGGTCCTTCTAAACCAGACAATGAAAAAAGACCTTTTAAGACAGATAAGAGAGATAGTCCTTCTCAGGCAGCCTCATCACAGGAAGACTCAGATGTAGAGGTAGTTGTTAAAACCTTTTCTATGAAGGATTTGAGAAATATTAGGAAGGACTTTAGTCGTCATCACAGTATCACAGTATCGACAGGGTTGGAAGGGACCTCTGGAGATCATCTAAGTCCAACCCCCCTGCCACAGCAGGGACACCTACAGCACGTTGCACAGAACAGCGTCCAGGCAGATTTTGAATGTCTCCAGTGTGGGAGACTCCACAACCTCCCTGGGCAGCCTGTTCCAGTGCTCTGCCACCCTCAAAGGAAAGAAGTTCCTCCTCATGTTAAGATGGAACTTCCTGTGCTCAAGTTTGTGCCCATTAACTCTAGTCCTATCACTGGGCACCACTGAAAAAAGACTGTTCTCATCTACCTGGCACCCTCCCCTTAAGTACTTATAAGTATTGATAAGATCCCCCCTCAGTCTTCTTTTTTTCTAAACTAAAAAGACCCAAGTCCCTCAGCCTTTCCTCATAAAAAAGATGCTCCAATCCCCTAATCATCTTTGTAGCCCTCTGCTAGACCCTCTCCAGCAGTTCCCTGTCCTTCTTGAACCGGGGAGCCCAGAACTGGACACAATACTCCAGATGCAGCCTCACCAGGGCAGAGTAGAGGGGGAGGATGACCTCCCTCGACCTGCTGGCCACACTCTTCTTGATACACCCCAGGATGCCATTGGCCTTCTTGGCCACCAGGGCACATTGCTGGCTCATGGTCATCCTGTTGTCCACCAGGACTCCCAGGTCCCTTTCCACACAGCTGCTCTCCAGGAGGTCAGCCCCCAACCTGTACTGATGCATGGGGTTATTCCTCCCCAGATGCAGTACCCTATGCTTGCCTTTGTTGAACCTCATCAGGATTTTTTTCTTCCCAACTCTCCAGCCTGTCCAGGTCACGCTGTATGGCGGCACAGCCTTCTGGCGTGTCAGCCACGCCTCCCAGTTTTGTATCATCAGCAAACTTGCTGATGGTACACTCTATCCCTTCATCCAGGTCATTGATGAATATATTGAACAGGACTGGACCCAGTACTGACCCCTGAGGGACACCACTTGTTACTGGCCTCCAACTGGACTCCGCACCACTAACCACAACCCTCTGAGCTCTATCTGTCAACCACTGTTCAATCCATGCCACTGTCCATTCATCTAACCCATACTTCCTAAGCTTGCCTGTGAGGATGATGTGGGAGACAGTGTCAAAAGCCTTGCTGAAGTCAAGGTAGACAACATCCACTGCCCTCCCTTCATCCACCCATGAATCCATGTTGACTACTTCTGATAACCTTCTTATAACCGTCACTTTCGTCATGAAGGTGAAACACTCATCTCCTGGTTGCTCTGATGCTGGGATAGTGCGGCTGATACCATAGACTTAGATGGCAGAGAAGCTAAGCAGGTGGGAAACCTGGCCAAGGATGGAGGTATCGATGAAGGGCTTGGGAGAAAGACAAGCACTCTCAGTCTCTGGAGGGGACTGATGTCAGCCATAAAGCGCAGGTATCCCTTTAATGATGATATTGAATGCCGTCCAAGTAAATGGACCAACATGGAAAAAGGTATTAAGTACCTGAGAGAATTGGCTGTGCGAGAGGTGATTTATAGTGATAGGCAAGTGACTGTAGATCCTGATAATATGCCATGCAAATGATCTACGCTAAAAAAGTTTGTACAAAGTGCACCACCAACATATTCCCACACATTGTCAACAATGGTCTGGGGAGCATCCGATACCAACACGCCAACTGTAAGCGAAGTGGTTAACAAGGTACGACAGTATGAAGACAGTCTCTCTCTTCCTTTTTCTGTGGCAGCTGTGGAAAAACTGACTGTGGTCACTGAGAAAATGACTGAGACAATTGAGCAAATGACCAAGAAAATAGTTGAGCACACCGATAAACTGCTTGATACATTATCCAAGGTGGAGGAAAAATCCCATTCTTCCCCTGCACAGACCCATGTTGCAGCTGCTAAGAAAAAAAGCCCTCCTACCCAAGAGAAAAAACACTCCCTGACTCAAGACAAATCAAACCCGATGCGAGATATCCTGTAGTTTTGCCTCTGCGAATATGGAGAAGACATGAGGAAGTGGAATGGAGAACCTATCTCAACCCTACAGGCACGGGTGCTTCAGTTGCAAAGTAAAGCAGATGGAAGAAAGAATTCTTACAGGAGGAATGCTGCTCCGACCTACAGTAGGCGATCCTACGGTCCAGATAGAAACTCATCTGGTAATCGTAGGTACTATGGTCGACGTTAGAGGTGCCCTGCCTCCAGCCAGGAGGAGGAAAGGGACAACCGAATTTATTGGACTGTGTGGATTCGATGGCCTGGCACATTAGAGCCACAAAAGTATAAAGCCCTGGTGGACACTGGTGCACAGTGTACCCTATTGCCATCGAATCATAAAGGGGCAGAAACTTTCACTATTTCTGGAGTGACAGGTGGATCTCAAGAACTGACTGTATTAGAGGCCGAAGTGAGCCTAACTGGGAATAAATGGGAGAAACACCCCATTGTTACTGGTCCAGATGCTCCGTGCATCCTTGGCATAGACTTCCTCAAGAGAGGGTATTTTAAAGACCCCAAAGGGTATTGGTGGGCTTTTGGTATAGCAGCTGTAGAGACTGAGGATGTTACACAGCTGTCAGCCTTCCCTGGTCTTTCAGATGACCCTTCTGTTGTGGGACTGCTGAGGGTTAAAGATCAGCAGGTGCCAATTGCTACTGCCACGGTGCATCGACGACAGTATCGCACCAACCGAGACTCCTTAATTCCCATCCACAACCTGATTCGATGGCTAGAGAGCCAAGGAGTGATCAGCAAAACTCACTCACCCTTTAACAGCCCTATATGGCCAGTGCCGAAGTCTGATGGGGACTGGAGACTGACAGTAGACTATCGTGGCCTGAATGAAGTCACACCACCACTGAGTGCTGCTGTGCCAGACATGCTAGAACTTCAGTATGAGCTGGAGTCAAAGGCAGCCAAATGGTATGCTACAATTGACATTGCCAATGCCTTTTTCTCTATTCCTTTGGCAGCAGAGTGCAGGCCACAGTTTGCTTTCACCTGGAGGGGTGTCCAGTACAACTGGGATCGACTGCCCCAGGGGTGGAAACACAGCCCTACTGTTTGCCATGGTCTGATCCAGACTGCACTGGAGAAGGGTGGAGCTCCAGAACACCTGCAATACATCAATGACATCATTGTGTGGGGTAACACAGCAGAAGAAATTTTCAAGAAAGGTAGGAAAATCATTAAGATTCTTCTGAAAGCAGGTTTTGCTATAAAAAGAGGTAAGGTCGAGGGACCTGCACTAGAGATCCAGTTTTTGGGAATTAAGTGGCAAGATGGGCATCGCCAAATCCCAATGGACGTGATTAACAACATAACATCTATGTCCCCACCTACTAACAAAAAGGAAACACAAGCCTTTTTAGGTGTTGTGGGTTTCTGGAGAATGCATATTCCAGGTTATAGCCAGATTGTAAAACCTCTCTACGAAGTGACTCGAAAGAAGAATGAGTTTATGTGGGGCCCTGAGCAACGACAAGTCTTTGAGCAAATTAAACAAGAGATTGTGCATGCAGTAGCCCTTGGACCAGTCCGAACTGGACGGGACATTAAAAATGTGCTCTGCACCACAACGGGGGACAATGGCCCTACCTGGAGCCTTTGGCAGAAAGCACCAGGGGAGACTCGAGGTCGACCCCTAGGATTCTAGAGTCGAGGATACAAAGGCCAACTATACTCCAACTGAGAAAGAAATCTTGGCAGCATATGAAGGAGTTAGAGCTGCTTCAGAAGTAATTGGTACTGAGGCACAGCTCCTCCTGGCGCCCCGATTACCAGTACTGGGCTGGATGTTCAAGGGTAAAGTTCCTTCTACTCATCATGCCACCGATGCTACCTGGAGTAAGGGGGTTGCCTTAATCACACAGCGAGCTCGAATAGGAAACCCAAATTATCCAGGAATCGTGGAAGTGATCACAAATTGGCCCGAAGGCAAAGACTTTGGGATGCCACCAGAGGAGGTGGTGACACGTGCTGAGGAAGCTCCACCATATAACGAACTCTCAGATAATGAGAAACAGTATGCTCTGTTTACTGATGGATCTTGTTGTATTGTAAGAAAACATTGAAGGTGGAAAGCTGCTGTGTGGAGTCCTACACGACGAGCCACAGAAGCCGCTGAAGGAGAAGGTGAATCGAGTCAATTTGCAGAGGTAAAAGCCATCCAGCTGGCGTTAGATGTTGCTGAACGAGAAAAGTGGCCAATACTCTATCTCTATACTGACTCATGGATGGTGGCAAATGCTCTGTGGGGGTGGTTAAAGCAGTGGAAGCAGAGCAACTGGCAGCGCAGAGGTAAACCCATCTGGGCTGCTGAATTGTGGCAAGACATTGCTGCCCGGCTAGGGAACCTAGTCGTAAAGGTACGTCATGTAGATGACCACGTACCCATGAGTCGGGCCACCGAGGAACATCAGAACAATCAGCAAGTGGATCAGGCTGCTAAAATATTCCAGACAGACTTGGACTGGGAACATAAAGGTGAACTATTCTTAGCTCCATTTTCCCAATCCTCTCCTTTGCAATCTGCATCTTGGGCAGTGCGGCTGCTGTCCTTGTCTGTGAAGACTGAGGCAAAAAAGTCATTGAGTACCTCAGCTCTGTCTCTGTCCCGGGTAACCAGTTCTTGCGTTTCCTTCCGGAGAGGGCCTACATTTTCCCTAGTCTTTCTTTTCTCACTGACATACCTATAGAAGGATTTTTTGTTTGTCTTAATGTCCCTGGCCAGATTTAGTTCTAACTGCGCTTTAGCTTGTCTAAGCTGATCCCTGGATGCTCGAACGATTCCTCTGTAATCCTCCCAGGCTACCCGCCCCTGTCTCCACTCCCTATAGGCCTCCTTTTTTCTTTTGGTCACTTCCAGGAGCTCCTTGTTCATCCACGCAGGCCTCCTGGCTTTTCTGCCTGCCTTCCTCTTTGTAGGAATGCATTGCTGCTGTGCTTGGAGGAGGTGGTCCTTGAATATTAACCAACTTTCTTGGACCCCTCTTCCTTCCAGCGCTTCATCCCACGGCACCATACCAAGCAGATTCTTCAAGAGGCCAAAGTCGGCTCTCCTGAAGTCCAGGGTCGTCAGCCTGCTGCGCACCTTCTTCGCTGCCTTGGGGATTTCAAACTCGACCATTTCATGGTCACTACAGCCCAGGCTACCCTTGCGTTTGACCCTGTCAACCAGCCCTTCCTTGTTGGTAAGAACAAGGTCCAGCATTGCTCCTCTCCTCGTCGGCTCCTCAACCACTTGGAGAAGGAAGTTGTCCTCAATGCAATCCAGGAACCTCCTGGATTGCCTGTGCCTGGCTGTGTTATCCTTCCAACTGATGTCAGGGTGGTTGAAGTCACCCATGAGAACCAAGGTCTGTGAACGTGATGCTGCCCCTATCTGTCTATAGAGGGCTTCATCCACTTGGTCTTCTTGGTCGGGTGGCCTGTAGCATACCCCCACTGTAACGTCCCCTGCTCCCGATTTCCCTGTAATCTTGACCCATAGGCTCTCAGTTGGCTCTGTATCCTCCCCCAAAGGAGGAAGCTCATAAGCTCTGTGGAAACAATGTATTTGGGTCCAGAAAGCATGCAGTTGAGCTATTACTGTGTTGTCACAAAAAGTGAAATGAAGTATTTAATCACAGTTTTACAATAAGATGTCTACACATTTAATGAAGATACATTAAATATACAACAAATTTCAGGTGTTAACATGCCATATGCTTTTAGCTTCTTTTGGAACTATTTTCTTATGCAGAATGTAATGAGGAACAAAAGGACAAAGAGATTACTAGAGCTAGATGGACATAAGGGGATTATCATGAGGCAATGCTTCATCTGTTGGAGGTTGGTTTTCACCAGATTTTCAGTCCTACTTAACATCACTTTACAGTTACATTTTGTAGCACACAGCCCTGGATGTAATATTTTTAATCTGTAAAAAATACAGAGATTTTTAAAGGCAACTACTTGATGCCAACCACAGACTAAAAGACCTCAGAGACTGAGGATTATGGTTGTGTATGTTCTTGTGTAAGGCAAAGAGAGTTTTTGGAGGCCACAGCATAGATCTGATTGAAAATACAGAAATGCTGATAGCTTGAAACATTTCCTCTAGAATAGCATTACTTAAGAAAATTCAAAATAACTTAAGCTTCTCTCCTGCTCCCCTTCAATTTAGTATTTTCAAGGAGACTTCTTGGGTCAATTCCTCATTATCTGTGGTCTCTGCACTCTGTGAATATTTGTTTTAGTGGCTTTTCTCCAAATATTTTTCTTTAGCTACCTGTATGTACAGTGTTTGGGATATATTTAATCACTTGTGGAAGTTCTGCTCTTTTCCTGATTGAGTCTAACAGCCACATTTATGGTACTGTTATGACAGAAATATAAACTTCATTGATAATCTCCTTAAAGGGGTCACTTCAGAACTGTCATTACCATTTGTCTGAAATGTAAACATAATAATTTATAACTTAATGAGACTTTTAGAAACAAAGTTTGAGAAACAATTGCTAATGAACAAAATATTGTAAAAAATTGTTAAAGCCAAAGATTTCTTTTTAGCAATGTTTGCATAAAGTCTTTGTATCAGTCCTGAATATCCAGGCTTAAAACTCAGGTTTTTGTACCTATATAGACAGGCAAGCAATTTAGATGGTAATTGTCAAGGTTTAAATATTGCCTTTTAGCATGATCTAGTTTGGTCACTAAGGCCATCTGCAGTTTTCAATGATGAAAAAACTCAGCAGCGAGTCAAATGTATAACAGACATTTGAAATAAGTGAGTCAAATCTATCCCAAGATATAATTCCATGCAGGTGCATCAAGAATTATTTTTGCTTATGCAGGGAACGTTATCTTCTGTTTTGAAGCACACATTAGCAGCATTTCATTTTAGGGACTACGCACTGAAATGTCATGTCACTACGCACTGAATTGTCTACATGTCTCAGAATTGTTCTTGTCTTGGTTTTTTTTTGTTGTTATTGTTTTGTTGTTTGTTTGGTTTTTTTTTTTTAAGAGTCTGAGGGCATAGCTAAATCCAGGCTTGTGACAGAAACTCACCTGCAACAGTGACTAAGGGTTTCAATTACTGTTCCAGAGTTCTCTTTTAAATATACCAGTCATCAGGTCACCTAGGTGCAAAGTCAGGATGGTAGAGCTGAAGTTAGTATATTTGCCTGGAAGCTTCCAAAAGCAAAGCCTGATAGAAAAAGGAAATTCAAAACTCTTTGACTATTATATCTTATAATTGTTGAGTACTCAGCAGAAAAGTCTTATCTTTTGAACAGTTAATCTATTTCTTTTACATTTTATTTGATGTAATAGTTGCAGATGACTAATTTTACGGGGAAGCACGTTTCTGTCTGTGAACCTAGAAATCTTTGCCAAAACATTTGGATTCACTTTATCCATTATTTCAAAAAATAGACAGCTAGGTATTTTATATGCTGCTGTTGAAGGGCTCTTGTTTATATTAAACCGGAAATGTCTACCATTCTTTAAGAGGCTTGAAAGAAATTATGCAGCCATAGGGAATGCCTTTCTAACTTCATAAGCAACAGGGGACCATGCCATTTTTTACCAACTCTGTAACCTTCATAAAACAGATATAAACAACTTCTTGCAAACATATGTCAATGCAATATTATTTTAATTGGTGTTGAGTTTACCTGAACCTATTTTGTTGCTTCATAGTTTAGTTTAAAAAAAAAAAAAGTGAGGCAAAGCAACAACAGTAGTATATTTGTGAAATCCAGGAGTTTAAAAGCTTCTACTTCTACTGATAAATTTTCTTTCCAACAGGAAATTGGGAATTTATTAGAAATCAGGTGAGCATTATAATGCTTTTTCTCTAGAAAGATTTACGAAGATCTGAGAAGTCAGTAGACAAAACATGAATACTGGGGATCTAGCTTTTTTCAAGCAGGTCTTTGAACTCAGTGACAGCAAGAAAAATGGAATATAACTAGATAATATTTCATTTCTATTCTACAGAAGGTTTTTTTAAACCTTAATGAATTCATAGGATCCGATGATTTAAAAAAAGAGATGTCAGAGGAACTGAATGACTGTCTCCCCTTCACCTGTCTTTTGTACCTAATAGAGTCCTTAGGGAGCTTTTTGATGCCTACATACATATGGACACACAGCCACACTCAGTCTATCTATTCAGAGGCAATCCTGATTTGTTAGGCTGTAGCAATACCTATGGAGCAACTCTCTCACGTAGTGATATGCAGCATTCTGACTTGACTATTCAATGTTTATTCTGAGAAATTTAGTATTGCAACCTTCATAAAAATATATTCACCGAATACATTTTTCGTTCTGAAACCTTGATCTTTTGATAAGTATATGAAACATTCATCAACATTATCAACAGCATTAATGTATCCATACTATATATTATAGTTTTGAGTACAATGTCTATTAATCACTGTCAAAAGAAATTACTCTATATTTTGCTTTTTAAACTAGGGACCATGTATTTATTTAGTCTTCTTCAGAGTTATTTGGACTCTCAAGGCTTCACAGATAATAATAAACAATTCTTGTAAAGACTGACAATAATATAAAACAAATGAAAAGTAATCACCAAGGAACAATTTGACCCTTTGTTACATTTCTATTAGTTCAACTTTTACAAGAACAAGAGAGCTGATAACATCTTCTTCTGAAAAGTGCTTAGGCAAATCTAAGTGTGTACCCTTGAGCAACAAAATTCTTTTTAACACAATGATTTCTGGCAGTTAGTTCAGACATAATCTGAGGATAATTTTATTCTCCTCTGCAAATCCTGAAAGAGAGATCGCTCACTTACAAGCTTGCTGCTTGATTGTTTATTTGCCTGGAAAAATTTGAAGTAGAGTTTGCATTTATTGCATAATCAGGATGGAATTTCTAAAACTTGGCAAGAGGTGGAGAAAAGGTATGGGTAAAAAATGTTTTGATGCTGACAAGTTTTGCCTCTTTTATATTTTTATTCTCATGTACCTCTATCTGCCTGATGTCTCATATTTTGTACTGAGTTATCTCTGGTGCATGAACCTTCTTTTTGTTATATACTTGTATAACTGGCTCTAAGTGCACCACTTGGGTATGTAGGCATTACTGAAGTATAAAATACAGGTCCATTCAGCCTTAAAATGGAAGGCCTATTTAACTAGCATGGCTGAAGCATGCCAACTTATGTAACCTCTGACACACAAATAGTGTGACTGATATTCATTGTGGTACATCTTTGATTTCCCAACCAGAATGACCTGTTATCCTTTTATATCTGCGGACAACCTTCAACAAGATTCCTGAGCATCTTGAACTCAGAAAAACCCACCAACCCAAAATTTTGAGTACAGTCCTGTCTGGATTCATAATGTGAATCCCTAAGTCCTTTGTCACTAAACCCTTTTGCAGCATAAATTAACAACAAGCAGTTAAAATAGCTTTATTATACCTGCTTAGGGTTTGAAAGTAGGAACCAGTTCAACCTCTTTGGCAAACAAGCAACATTAATCAAAGTTGTTCACCACTGAATGGAAGAACCACATTGAACTTCAATTCCAACTAAGGATAGGAGAGGTACAATACCAGCTACTTTTGGGTTTCCAACAAAGAGCAAGCTTACCACTTGTGATCAAAATAGCCTAGCAGTCATCAAAGAGATGCTCAGAAAGGCCTTAAAGCAGTACCCAACTCTATCCAGTTTGGAACTTGTGCCCTCTGGCATCCATCTCATCAAACATTGCTTTGTAGCATCATAATAGCATTTATCACGATTAAGTATTATTTACAGTGGTTTTATGGTATATTTAAATTTGTAATTTGGAACTTGAGTTTAAAATGGCTGCACTGAGTCAGTCGACAGTTACATCTAACACTGTATATTGCTTTTGATGGTTTCTATATCATACTGCATTAGACATGCCAGTCAAACTAATAGTACTAAGAAGCTTACCTTTGGACAGACCCTCCTCTTAGGGAAGTCTGCTGCCTCCCTGGGGCTCGGGTTAAGGACATCACTAGGAAACTTCCTAGCCTGGTATGGCCCTCAGACTATTAACCATTATTTCTCTTCCATGCAGGTGGGGATGAAGCCGCAACACATAGTCCAAGAGCAATCAAAAGAGACTTCAGGGCCTTGGGACGATTAGTAAGGGAATCTGAAGGTAATTTTTTCCTCTCTCCTTCCAGTTGCAGGCAGCGACACTGGAAGAAACAGATGGACACAGTCTATGGCTCCATGGCTGGTGTTACTGCCACAATTTCAGGTTTTTCAATAATGGGATGGTCTACACAGCACTAGGCCTGCTGGCGTCGGATTCACCTTTCTCAAAGGGGGAAGAGGGTCTTTGCTCATGAGCTAGTGGGGCTGATTGACTGAGCTTTAAACTAGACTTGAGGGGGGGAGGTGGATAATATCAGGCTTGCCCGTGACAAGCTGTGGGATGACACGCCAAGGTTAGAGGGATTGGGTGCTATTGAGGGCCCTCAGCCTGTTGCTCTGAGACATGCTGGGTACACTGGAGCACACTTGTAGTCTTACAGAGAGGAACCAGGGGCTCCTGAGGTAATAGGAGCCAAGAGGGAAACACCAGAGAAATACCTCAAAGGAATTAAGGGATGTTCCTCTAGAAAGAGGAGAGCAGCTCCAGTAAAGGTAAGGCATAACTGGGGAAGGGGATCTCGGCGGATCGGGCCGGCAAAGGGCTCTTTTGAGGGCTCTTGTAGCCGGGGAAAGCAGCTGGCGCGTGCTTGTGCTTGTGCCGGAACCGGCAGCTCGGGGGCGGGCTGCTGACGCGGCAGGGGCGGAGCCAGCGTCACACGCGGCAGTTCTAAACGGCCTGCCAACACGCCAACGGTCAGTCGCCGAGGAGAGCAGCTCCAGTGAAGGTAAGGCATAACTGGGGAAGGGGATCTCGGCGGATCGGGCCGGCAAAGGGCTCTTTTGAGGGCTCTTGTAGCCGGGGAAAGCGGCTGGCGCGTGCTTGTGCTTGTGCCGGAACCGGCAGCTCGGGGGCGGGCTGCTGATGTGGCAGGGGCGGAGCCAGCGTCACACGCGGCAGTTCTAAACGGCCTGCCAACACGCCAACGGTCAGTCGCCGAGGAGAGCAGCTCCAGTGAAGGTAAGGCATAACTGGGGAAGGGGATCTCGGCGGATCGGGCCGGCAAAGGGCTCTTTTGAGGGCTCTTGTAGCCGGGGAAAGCGGCTGGCGCGTGCTTGTGCTTGTGCTTGTGCCGGAACCGGCAGCTCGGGGGCGGGCTGCTGATGTGGCAGGGGCGGAGCCAGCGTCACACGCGGCAGTTCTAAACGGCCTGCCAACACACCAACGGTCAGTCGCTGAGGAGAGCAGCTCCAGTGAAGGTAAGGCATAACTGGGGAAGGGGATCTCGGCGGATCGGGCCGGCAAAGGGTTCTTTTGAGGGCTCTTGTAGCTGGGGAAAGCGGCTGGCGCGTGCTTGTGCTTGTGCCGGAACCGGCAGCTCGGGGGCGGGCTGCTGATGTGGCAGGGGCGGAGCCAGCGTCACATGCGGCAGTTCTAAACGGACTGCCCAGGAGCGCAGCGGCTAGCTGCTGCGCACCCAGCACGAGGGCAACTGGTGGGCGTCACTGCAGTGAGAGGGGGTGAACAGGGAGCAGCTCTTCAAAAGGTAACTTACTAAAAAACTCTTGACCCGGCCAGAACATCATGGTAAGAACTCGGCAGAAGACCATGGCCTCCCTGAGCTCTGCACGGGGCAGCTCCGAAGTGGCCACCCAGACAGAGCTAGCATGGCAACATGCTGCCACCCAGGTGTCGGGCTGCAGGGAGTGCCCTGCTTTTGCGCCGGTGTTGAATAGTAACGGTGAGCAGGCCTGTGGGCGGTGTGCCCAAGTAGAGGAACTCCTGCAGCTAGTGATGGAGCTCCGCGAGGAGGTAAGCTGCTTAAGAAGTATAAGGGAAAGTGAACAGGAGATAGATAGCTGGAGTCATGCTCTGTCTTCCCTGAGAGAAGCCCCCCAGAAAGATCGAGCTCCACATACAATGAGCCCAACACCCTCTAGCGTTGAATCTGAACGTGAAGATTCAGAAGACAGGGGCCAGTGGCAACAAGTCCCCACCCGACGTGGCAGGCGTGCCTCCCAGGAAACCCCCACACTATCCCAGGTGCTGTTACAGAACAGATATGATGTTCTGGAAAGGGAAGTGGAGGATGACAATAACAGTGCCTTGCCAAACTCTAAATTGCCACTGAAGCCAAGACAGGTTACACCTCGTATAACAACATCATCATTTAGGAAAAAAAGACGGGTCCTTGTAGTAGGGGACTCGATTCTGAAGGGAGTGGAAGGTCCCATATGTAGACCGGACCCAATCTGTAGGGAGGTCTGCTGTCTCCCTGCAGCCAAGGTTAAGGATGTCCAGAGGAAACTCCCTACCCTAGTTAGGCCTACCGACTACTACCCTTTATTGGTTTTTCAGTTGGGTAATGATGAAATTCCAGTAAGGAGTCTGAGGGCGATAAAGAGAGACTTCAGGGCCCTGGGACAGCTGGTCAGGGGATCAGGAGCACAAATAGTGTTTGCTTCTATCCCAACAATTGCAAAGATGGATGCGAAGATTAACAGGAAATGCCAGCTAATCAATGCCTGGCTCAGAGACTGGTGTCGTCGGCAAGATTTTGGGTTCTTTGACCATGGGCTGCTTTTCAGGACACCAGGCCTGCTGGCAACAGACACCAAAAGCCTGTCTCAGAGGGGGAAAAGGGTTTTAGGGCAGCAGTTGGTGGGGCTCATTGACAGGGCTTTAAACTAGGTTCGAAGGGGGATGGGGATAGATCTGGGCTTGCTAGCAAAAATCCTGAAATTGGTGGGCTGGCACTAGACTTGGAAAAGACAGGGGGTGTAACCGGGCTCCTTAGGAAGATGTCTGGGGATAGCAGAACTTTAGCTCCCTCCAGTAAAAAGGAGAAAGGACCTATAGCCCACCTGAAGTGCTTATACACTAATGCACGTAGCATGGGCAACAAACAAGAGGAGCTGGAAGCCATCGTGCACCAGGGTAATTATGATGTAGTTGCCATCATAGAAACATGGTGGGATGACTCACATGACTATAATGTTGCCATGGATGGCTATAGACTCTTCAGGAAGGATAGGCGAGCAAGAAGAGGCGGGGGTGTGGCCCTATATATCAGGGAGTGTTATGAATGCTTTGAATTAGAAGATGGTGATAATGGGATTGAGTGTTTATGGGTAAAGATTAGGGGGAGGGCTAACAAGGCAGATATTGTAGTAGGAGTCTGTTTATAGACCGCCCAACCAGGATGAGGAGGCAGATGAAATATTCTATAAACGGCTGGGAGAAGTCTCAAGGTCGCGAGCTCTAGTCCTCGTGGGTGACTTCAATTTGCCGGACATCTGCTGGGAATACAATACAGCAGGGAGGGAACAGTCTAGAAAGTTCCTGGAAGGTACTGGGGATAACTTCTTAACACAGTTAGTGAAAGAGCCATCTAGGGAAAGTGCCCTGCTGGATCTGTTGTTTGTCAACAGGGAGGGTCTTGTGGGGGATTTGATGGTCGGAGGCCGTCTTGGCAACAGTGACCACGAAATGATAGAGTTCTCAATTCTGGGAGAAGCAAGGAAGGGGGTCAGCAGAACTGCCACCTTGGACTTCCGGAGGGCGGACTTTGGGCTCTTCAGGAGCCTGGTTGAAAAAGTCCCCTGGGAGGCAGTCCTCCAGGGCAAAGGAGCCCAGGAAGCCTGGATGTTTTTCAAGAAGGAAGTCCTAAAGGCGCAGGAGCAGGCTGTCCCCATGTGCCGGAAGACAAGCCGTCGGGGAAAAAGACCGGCCTGGCTAAGCAGGGAGCTAGTGTTGCAGCTTAGGGAAAAAAAGAGGATATATGGCCTTTGGAAAGAAGGGCAGGCCACTCAGGAGGACTACAAAGAGGTAGTGAAGCTATGTAGGGAAAAAATTAGGAAGGCCAAAGCCCAGCTAGAACTAAACCTGGCTTCTGTTGTCAAGGACAACAAAAAAAGTTTCTATAAATATATTGGCAATAAAAAGAGGACTAAGGATAATCTCTGTCCTCTAGTGACCAGGCTGGTAACGTATTGACCAAGGATGAGGATAAGGCTGAGGTACTTAATGCCGTCTTTGCCTCAGTCTTCAGCAGTAGGACCAGTTGTTCCTTGAGTTCCCTAACCCCTGAGCTAGAAGACAGGGATGGGGAGCAGAATGAAGCCCCTGTAATCCAAAGGGAAATGGTGAGGGACCTGCTTCAGCACCTGGAGGTGCACAAATCTATGGGGCCGGATGGGATCCATCCAAGGGTACTGAAGGAGCTGGCGGAAGTGCTCACCAGGCCACTCTGCATCATTTATGAACAGCCCTGGATAACCAGGGAGGTCCCAGCTGACTGGAGGTTGGCAAATGTGACACCCATCCATAAGAAGGGCCGGAAGGAGGATCCGGGGAACTACAGGCCAGTCAGTCTGACCTCAGTGCCTGGGAAGGTCATGGAACAGATCATCCTCAGTGCCATCACACGGCACATGCAGGAGAACAAGGTGATCAGGCCCAGTCAGCATGGGTTTGTGAAAGGCAGGTCATGCCTGACAAACCTGATCTCCTTCTATGATGAGGTGACCCGCTTAGTGGATGAAGGAAAAGCTGTGGATGTTGTCTACCTGGACTTTTGCAAGGCTTTTGACACCGTTTCCCATAGCATTCTACTGGAGAAACTGGCTGCTCGTGGCCTGGACAGGTGTACCCTTCGCTGGGTAAAAAACTGGTTGGATGGTCGTACCCAGAGAGTGGTGATAAATGGAGTTAAATCCAGTTGGTGTCCAGTGACAAGTGGTGTCCCCCAGGGATCGGTGCTGGGACTGGTTCTCTTTAATATCTTTATTAATGATCTGGATGAGGGGATTGAGTGCACCCTCAGTAAGTTCGCAGGCGACACTAAACTGGGGGGGCGTGTTGATCTGCTTGAGGGTAGATTGGCTCTGCAGAGAGATCTGGACAGGCTGGACAGATGGGCTGAGGCCAATGGTATGAGGTTCAACAAGGCCAAGTGTCGGGTCCTGCACTTGGGTCACAACAACCCCATGCAGTGCTACAGACTGGGGGCGGAGTGGCTCGAAAGCTGCCTGGCAGAGAAGGATCTGGGGGTGTTGGTGGACAGCCGGCTGAGTATGAGCCAGCAGTGTGCCCAGGCAGCCAAGAGGGCCAACAACATCCTGGCCTGCATCAGGAATAGTGTAGTGAGCCGGAGTAGGGAAGTAATCATCCCCCTGTACTCGGCACTGGTGAGGCCCCACCTCGAGTACTGTGTTCAGTTTTGGGCCCCTCACTACAAGAAGGACATTGAGGTGCTGGAGCGTGTCCAGAGAAGGGCTACCAGGCTGGTGAGGGGTCTGGAGGACAAGCCTTATGAGGAACGGCTGAGGGAGCTGGGGTTGTTTAGCCTGGGGAGGAGGAGGCTGAGGGGAGACCTTATCACCCTCTACAACTACCTGAAGGGAGGTTTTAGAGAGATGGGGGCTGACCTCTTCTCCCACGTGGCAAGTGATAGGACAAGAGGAAACGGGTTCAAGTTATGTCAGCGCAGGTTTAGATTGGATATTAGGAAGCATTTTTTCACTCAAAGGGTTATTAAACATTGGAATGGGCTGCCCAGAGAGGTGGTGGATTCACCATCCCTGGAGGTGTTTAAGAAAAGGGTAGATGAGGTGCTTAGGGACATGGTTTAGAAGTGGGTGTTTTTAAATCAGGGTAGGTTAACGGTTGGACTTGATGATCTTAATGGTCCCTTCCAACCTCACTTATTCTATGATTCTATGAAAGGTGACACGGATGACAGCCCAGCTGAAGTGCCTCTACACCAATGCACGCAGCATGGGCAACAAACAGGAGGAGCTGGAAGCCACCACGCTGCTAGAAAGCTATGATCTAGTTGCCATTACTGAAACCTGGTGGGACAAATCCCATGACTGGAGTGCAGCTATCGATGGCTACAGGCTGTTCAGAAGGGACAGGCGGGGAAGGAGGGGCGGAGGGGTTGCTCTCTACATCAAGAAATGGATAGACTGTGAAGAGCTGTCTCTGAAGAATAGCCTTGAGCAGGTTGAAAGCTTATGGGTGAGAATTAGAGAGCGAGGCAACAAAGGGAACCTTGTTGTTGGTGTCTACTACAGGCCGCCTGGTCAAGGGGATCCTACTGACAAAGCTTTCTTACTCCAGCTACAGGAGGCATTGCACTTGCAGGGTCTCATCCTGCTGGGGGACTTCAACCACCCCAATATCTGCTGGAAAAGTAGTACAGTGAGCTGTAGGCAATCCAGGAGACTCCTGGAGTGCACTGAGGATAACTTCTTAAGCCAGGTAATAGACAGCCCTACCAGAAGGGATGTGATACCGGACCTGTTCACCAACACAAGCAAGCTCATCGATGACATCAATATTGGAGGCAGCTTGGGCTGCAGTGATCATGGTGGATCTGGTGGAACTGGTGGAGTTTGCAGTCCTGAGGGATATGGGACAGCCAAAGAGTAAAGTCAGGACCCTGAATTTTAGGAAAGCAAACTTCCAGCTGTTCAAGGAGTTAGTCAATAGGACCCCCTGGGAAACTGCCCTCAGGGGCAAGGGAGCAGAACAGAGATGCCAGATCTTTAAGGATGCTTTCCACAGAGCCCAAGTGCTCTCGATCCCCAGGTGTAAGAAATCAGGAAAGGAAGGCAAGAGACCAGCATGGATGAGTTGAGACCTGCTGGTCAAGAAGGAAACGCACAGGCAGTGGAAGCAGGGACAGGTATCCTGGGAAGAGCTCCTACAGGTATGTCAGCCAGAAAAGGAAGGTCAAAGAAAGTGTACCCCTGCTGATGAACAAGACCAGCAACCTGGTGACAATGGATGAGGAGAAGACTGAGGTACTCAACAACTTTTTTGCCTCAGTCTTCACTGGCAACCTGTCTTCCCACACCTTTTGAGTGGATGAACCACAAGGCAGGGACTGGGGGAGCAAAGTCCCTCCCACTGGAAGAGATCAGGTTCGAGACCACCTGAGGAACCTGAACATACAGAAGTCTGTTAAGGATGCTCCTTTCTTTATTTGTATTACATTTTCTGTTTTACAACATGCCTTTTTAATGGGCAAAATAGAAGAACTGCTTAGGTGCTCAAGAAATATTATTTTTCCACATAATATTGTTTGAGTTCCTATTTCATATGATGCCTAAATTATATGGGTATGATAAAAATAATTATTTTTAAGTGTTTTAAAATCACTTTCCTTAATTGGAAGTATTTTGACTTGTAGTACATAGCAAAAAATTACTATGCTAATGTTGCTATCCTAAAGAATCTAAAACTCTGGGTAAGGCTCTCAAAATCATGAAATGTTCAAAAATATTATCTTTTATTTACTTTTGCTTATTTTTTTTTTGTGTTCTAAATCAGTAGAGTGCACACAGTTACATTTTTCAAGACTCTCTATAACCTCCCTACAAGTCTAGGAATGCATGCTTATTAAAAGAAATAAACAGAGACTCATGTATTAATATAAGTCCAGAAATCTGGACAGAATTCTCACTAAAATTTGCAAG
Organism: Pluvialis apricaria; assembly: GCA_017639485.1. NCBI lineage: Eukaryota > Metazoa > Chordata > Aves > Charadriiformes > Charadriidae > Pluvialis > Pluvialis apricaria. Next base: position 2,886,353 of record CM030043.1, on the reverse strand, counting down.
GCTTGTGATTAAACCATAAATCTGCAGCTTAACCCTCTGTTACCAAGGCTTGGTAAACTTCTGCTGTAAAGTAGTTCTGCAGAGGGGTTGCTGCTATTTTGTTTTGGATTATGAATTGGCATAACATTGACCTCCATTCATGGTATTTTCTATGTAATGCTCATGTGGTACTGTGGTATTCTCAGAGTGAAAGTCTAGTTATTCCCTGAATATATCCAGCCTAACATTACTGGAGTGTATTTTTTTCATGTTTGCTTTAATTCCAGAAATACTCAAAGTCTAGACAGTTTCTCAGCACAGAATGACAGACTAAAACTACTTCCAAAACAGCTAAAAGTCTCATCCTGCAGTTTTTCCTTATATCCATCAACCTATCTGAAGAGCTGCTATACTGGGCATGATCAGACATGCTGTTTATGACAAACTATGGGCCAAATACATTTTAATGTGAGAACATGATTCAGGAAATCTTGGAATATCTACCTGTATCAGGCATATCAGTTAGAGCTTTCACATGTCTTCTGATCACAGACAAACCAACTGATTTTAATTGTCTTACATTATTTTATTTTTGTAATCTACATAACATTTTTTCTCACATTTTTCACATTCACCATTGTTTTACTTGGGATTTCCATTTTTTATACAGTTTGGTGTTTGACTATAATTTAATCAAAGCAACATGTTTTTACCCCAGTGATAAGGTAATACTTTAGTATAGGGTGCAGGGATGACTGTATTTTATTATCAGTCTTTAAATGAGTGCCGCATGTTCAGGAACAATTAGATTCAGAAGTGTATATTAAGGCAGCATTAGGTCTGGAAGACTGCAGGAAGAAATGCAAGGGAAGGCTCCAGTTCAGATTCTATCATCAGCATCATTTAACTAGCTGCACTACACTTGTTTTGACCATTTTTATACAATAGTAGATGGTTATTCCATCATTAATGTTAACTATTTCCAAGCTCTATTTTCTTCCAAGATCCAATATTAGCACTCTGTTTTTTAAAAAATAATGCACATCCATAGAAACACATGTGCAGCTAAGAGATGCTCAGTATTTTTGAATGCCAGTCCATTGAGGAGCCTTACTTTTGACCTCCAGGTCTGCAAATCTTGATCCAGCTCTCCTTGCTTTACTTGATACCAAAGACAAAGCTTTCACTGAATTCATCAAGAGCACTGCAAGGTATTTCAAGTCATCATCAGCATTTAGAAATGAGCAATACAGACTTTATTTTATTAAAACTCAGTTTCTCTGCTGGTTGACACTTCAAAAGTGGTCTAGTTGGAAAACAAGCCTAAGTGACATTCTGTTTTTTTGTGGGTTTGTTGTTTTTTTTTTTTTCCCCTAATAGCACACTATCTTGAAAACTTGCCAGCTAGCTCCCTGCCAGCTTTTCTGTACTGGACATATCATTCCCTTGTTCTGTCAAAATGACAAAACATCAGTTGTGGGATTTAGGGTCTGCTAAGTAATTAACATCATCTCAGCATTAACTGTGTAGAAAATATTATGTTCTTAATCTGCCTGATCTGGAAGGTCAAGCTGTGCCCACATGCTGCCTGCTTCTAAGGGCATCAGGAGCATTGGTTTTGCCAGAAGTAATAAATCCAGCAAGAATGGTCTGAACTGCTTCTTTCTAGTCTTGTATATATCTAGCTGTCTACCTACATATCTAAAGTACCCATCACTGTAACATCATGGTGCCAAACTTTGTAAATTATAGAGCCACCCAATAATTTGAGTCTTCTTATCTATTATTTCAAGCTAGATTAATTCCTCCTCCGGGTTTATTTCTTTCAAAAAAATAAGATAATGTGACTAATAGCTTAATAAGGAATACAGAGTTTTACTATGTGAAAATAATTCCTTCAAACAGAATGAACTGTAATTTTGCTGTTTCATCTTTCCTATTAGCTCCTCTCAGCTGAGAAGGAATTTACAAAAGACAATCTACCTGTTCTCATTATTTCCTTGTGGAAGATCAACAATCATACAAAAAACCATGGCATGAAGAAAAGCAGCTCATGCCACATTTTGTTTCTTCAAGCAAGGGGAAATCCTGTGTGAATGAAAAGCAGCTCATGCCACATTTTGTTTCTTCAAGCAAGGGGAAATCCTGTGTGAATGACGTTTTCAAATACAACTTTCACTTTGAAAGAGTTATCTTCATGAGGGTGAAGCCAAATAAATATTCTGATGTGAGCTTGGGTTTTGGGGGATTAAATGAGATTATATATGTAATTTATTAACAAAAAAATATTTGAGTGAACAAAGATGATGTTGGGGGAGGCTTTCTGTGCACTGGTATCAGAAACAAAACTGACTTTTGAAAGTATAAATCTCTTCAATTTTATGCAGAATAGCTGTTCACTTCTGTTTGCTTAAAGAAAAACAGTTTGCCTTAAAAAAAAAAGCAGTAGTCACTTGGACGAGCAACACACATCCACTTCTGATAACCTAAGACAAAAAGATAGACTTTGAACAGAGAAGCCATGTGAGTAGCCTTCAAAACATCCTTATTCTTAACAGAATGGTAGGATTCACTCTGCCTTCATGGTTCTAACGAGCCAGACCACATTTTGATAAAACTCTATTGATTTTGATAAGTTTACAGAAAAATTTATTTAACCCCAAGACTTTTTTCAGGAAAAGGTAGCATTGTTAATTATTATCATTATTTACTTTCTGTTGTTCTAACATGACCTTTTGACTTGCATCCTCACTGAGCTGGACTAAAATATTCTACTTAACTTTAGGACTGAATATGTTTCACCAATGTAGTGAAGGACATTCCTGATTTTCCACCATTTTGGGAAAACATTACTGTCTTTTCTGTAGTTCTACTCTATCTTACATGCATTCACTGATGATCCTAAACCAATTTTTCTCTCGGATAGTGCATTGCAGTCTTCTCTCTGCATGCTTCCTTTCAGGAAACCACATTCAGAATTGAGACCTTTTTGGATAATAAGACCCTGTGAATAGTCATGTGAACTGTACAAATCTGAGTTCTTTCCTTAAATGTTGCTATCAGGTGAACAATATCCTTTATCTCCATGGCATTTAATAGGGCCAAACAGGTTAGACAACAGAAGTACCCAAATTCTGTTCCATTCTTTCATTCGGTATCATAGTATCACAGTATCGTCAGGGTTGGAAGGGACCTCTGGAGATCATCTAAGTCCACCCCCCCCTGCCACAGCAGGGACACCTACAGCACATTGCACAGGATGGCATCAAGGAGGGTTTTGAACATCTCCAGTGTGGGAGAATCCACAACCTCCCTGGGAAGCCTGTTCCAGTGCTCTGCCACCCTCAGAGTAAAGAAGTACCTCCTCATGTTAAGATGGAACTTCCTGTGCTCCAGTTTGTGCCTGTTACCTCTAGTCCTATCACTGGGCACAACTGAAAAAAGGCTATTCTCGTCTACCTGGCACCCTCCCCTTAAGTACTTATAAGTATTGATAAGATCCCCCCTGAATCTTCTTTTTTCTAGACTAAAAAGCCCCAAGTCCCTCAGCCTTTCTTCATAAGAGAGATGCTCCAGTCCCCTAATCATCTTGGTAGCTCTTTGCTGGACCCTCTCCAGCAGTTCCCTGTCCTTCTTGAACCGGGGAGCCCAGAACTGGACACAGTACTCCAGATGCGGCCTCACCAGGGCAGAGTAGAGGGGGAGGATGACCTCCCTTGACCTGCTGGCCACAGTCTTCTTGATATACTCCAGGATGCCATTGGCCTTCTTGGCCACCAGGGCACATTGCTGGCTCATGGTCATCCTGTTGTCCACCACGACTCCCAGGTCCCTTTCCACACAGCTGCTCTCCAGGAGGTCAGCCCCCAACCTGTACTGATGCATGGGGTTATTCCTCCCCAGATGCAGTACCCTACACTTGCCTTTATTGAACCTCATCAGGTTTTTTTCTGCCCAACTCTCCAGCCTGTCCAGGTCACGCTGTATGGCAGCACAGCCTTCCAGTGTGTCAGCCACCCCTCTCAGTTTTGTGTCCTCAGCAAACTTGCTGATGGTACACTCTATCCCTTCATCCAGGTCATTGATGAATATATTGAACAGGACTGGACCCAGTACTGACCCCTGAGGGACACCACTAGTTACTGGCCTCCAACTAGACTCCGCACCACTAACCACAACCCTCTGAGCTCTATCTGTCAACCACTGTTCAATCCATGCCACTTTCCGTTCATCTAACCCATACTTCCTAAGCTTGCCTGTGAGGATGATGTGGGAGACAGTGTCGAAAGCCTTGCTGAAGTCAAGGTAGACAACATCCACTGCCCTCCCTTCATCCACCCATCCAGTCATGCCATCATAGAAGGCTATCAGATTAGTCAGACATGACTTCCCCTTGGTGAATCCATGTTGACTACTTCTGATAACCTTCTTTTCCTCCAGATGCTTGGAGATGACCCCCAGAATGAGCTGTTCCATCATCTTTCCAGGGATGGAGGTGAGGCTGACCGGCCTGTAGTTTCCCGGGTCATCCTTCTTGCCCTTTTTGAATTCTGGAGTGACGTTGGCTTTCCTCCAGTCCCCAGGCACCTCCCCTGTTCTCCAGGACCTTTCAAAGATGATGGAGAGCAGCCCAGCAATGACTTCTGCTAGCTCCCTCAGCACTCGCGGGTGCATCCAATCAGGCCCCATGGACTTATGGGTGTCCAGTTTACTTAATTGTTCTCTAACTTGTTCCTCTTCAACCAAGGGAAAGTTTTCCTTCCTCCAGACTTTCTCTGTTACTTGCAAAGTCTGGGACTCCCGAGAGCTGGCCCGAGCAGTGAAGACAGAAGCAAAGAAGGCATTCAGCAACTCCGCCTTCTCTGCATCATCCGTCATCACAGCACCCATCTCATTCAAGAGCGGGCCCACATTTTCTCTGGTTTTCCTTTTGTCTCCTATATACTTAAAGAAACCCTTCCTATTGGTCTTGACATCCCTTGCCAGGTTCAACTCCAAAGCTGCCTTGGCTTTTCTCGTTTCTTCCCTGCATACCCTGACAGCATTCTTGTACTCATCCCAAGTCGTCAGCCCCCTTTTCCACATCCTGTAAACTCCCTTCTTCCACCTGAGTTTTTTCTGAAGATCCCTGCTCAGCCATGCAGGTCTCCTTCCCTTGCCCGATTTCTTGCTCTTCGGGATGCACCTATCCTGAGCTTGGAGGAGCTGGTGCTTGAATATCAGCCAGCTCTCTTGAGCCCCCTTACCCTCTAGAGCCCTCTCCCATTTGATTTCTCCCATCAATTTCTTGAAGAGATCAAAGTTAGCCCTCCTGAAGTCTAACATTTCAACCCTACTTGTCATTTTGTGCATACTGCACTTAATGCTGAACTCTATCTTCTCATGATCACTACAGCCAAGTCTGCCCCCAACCTTAACATCCTCCACCAGTCCCTCTTTGTTTGTCAGTACTAGGTCCAGTAGTACACCTCTTCTTGTGGGCTCTTCCACCACCTGAGTCAAGAAGTTATCATCAATGCACTGGAGGAACCTCCTGGACTGTGCATGCCTAGCTGTGTAGCCTTCCCAACAGATATCAGTATTCGGTACTTGAATACTGCTCTTTAAATCCACTTCCATTGCCAGTTTTATCTATGTAAGGGAGGGTTAAAGCTTTATAATCACTCCTCAGTACAGAGGGACCATTTGGTCACCAGCAGATCCATCTGTTCAGATGATACTTTTTCATCCTGCTTGCTCACCACTGGGAGAAGGGGAAAAAGATTACCCTAAGGACATTATTTATTGCTCTCAGTCTACAAAGAGGCAGAAGTTATAGGAATGATGCCTTGAGATCCCTTATCATGGGTTAAAAATTAGGTTGTTGTCCTGGTTTGAGGTAGAATAATCAATTTTGTTCAGTAACTTTGCTTCTTAGCTAGGCCTCTTCTAACTACTGAAATTAACAGACATTAATTGGCACCCAACGTGGGGCACGAGCAGTGCTCAACTAGAGCTGTGATAAATTGCCTGAATAGTTTGAATTCCATCTTGTTCTGAGATTAGAGCAGACACCTTACAACATGTCGTTCTTAAACAAAATGTTGTATCATGCCTTTAAAGAGCTTGGTTTGCACTTGATTCAGTCAACTCTGTTTAACCTGCCAAATTCATTGCAAAGTTTATTTACCCTTTGTGTTTTTATGTGAAGGTTTAAATGTGCTGTTTTGGTGTGGTTTGCAATTCAGGTCTATAACATGATTAATTGGGTAACGGCTCTACCTGCATATGTCGGGCATCGCATGATGGATTCCATTACTAATTACACTTTTGGTTCTACTTTGGGAAAGTTTACTTCGCCCTTGAATAGTTATATTAATGTGACACCATCAGAGCCAGGACTTGGAAAACTTCTGGGCTGTGACGATAAGGATTGTTACCTCCTTAAGATCATGATTTTGTTGTCGGTTTTCCTGCATGTGTTGCAGGGGTGGTTCCTTGTGAAATATCTGTGCAGGGGTAGCTATAGGGTAACGTGCGCTGCCGCCACTCAGACCGCAGCAGCCGCTCCACAACGTGCAGCGGCGCGAGCCACGGATCCACCCGGCCCGGCACAGGAGCCTCTGCCCCCGCCTGCAGCGGCACCACCACCGCCAGCTGCCACCACCACCGCAACACCACCGGAGCCTCCGCCGCCCATCCTGGCACAAGCTACTCCAGCCACCACAGCGAGTACTGCTGCTACTCAAACTCCATCAGAACCGGTACCAGTTGCCCCAGTCACCAGGAAGCACAACAAGAAGTCAGCTCATTCCCCTGTCGCTCGTGACAAGGACCAGCTCGAGCCAGATAGCTTGGGAGAGAGTTCTGACAGAGACCCAGGAGAGGGCCCTTCTAGAGTAGACCCAGGAGAGGGTCCTTCTAAACCAGACAATGGAAAAAGACCTTTTAAAACAGACAGAGATCAGAGTCCTTCTCGGGCAGCCTCATCACAGGAAGACTCAGATGTAGAGGTAGTTGTTAAATCCTTCTCTATGAAGGATTTGAGAAATATTAGGAAGGACTTTAGTCGTCATGAAGGTGAAAAAATCATCTCCTGGTTGCTCCGATGCTGGGATAGTGCGGCTGATACCATAGACTTAGATGGCAGAGAAGCTAAGCAGTTGGGAAACCTGGCCAAGGATGGAGGTATCAATGAAGGGCTTGGGAGAAAGACAAGCAGTCTCAGTCTCTGGAGGGGACTGATGTCAGCCATAAAGCGCAGGTATCCCTTCAAGGACGATATCGAATGCCGTCCAAGTAAATGGACCAACATGGAAAAAGGTATTAAGTACCTGAGAGAATTGGCTGTGCGAGAGGTGATTTATAGTGATAGGCAAGTGACTGTAGATCCTGATAATATGCCATGCAAACGATCCATGCTAAAAAAGTTTGTACAAAGTGCACCACCAACATATTCCCACACATTGTCAACAATGGTCTGGGGAGCATCCGATACCGACACACCAACTGTAAGCGAAGTGGTTAACAAGGTACGACAGTATGAAGACAGTCTCTCTCGTCCTTTCTCTGTGGCAGCCCTGGAAAAGCTGACTGTGACCACTGAGAAAATGACTGAGACAATGGAGCAAATGACCAAGAAAATAGTTGAGCACACCGATAAACTGCTTGATACATTATCCAAGGTGGAGGAAAAATCCCATTCTTCCCCTGCACAGACCCATGTTGCAGCTGCTAAGAAAAAAAGCCCTCCTACTCAAGATGAAAAACACTCTCTGACTCAAGACCAATCGAACCCGCTCCGAGATTTCCTGTGTCTGTGCCTCTGCAACTATGGAGAGGATATGAGGAAGTGGGATGGAGAACCTATCTCAGCCCTACAGGCACGGGTGCTTGAGTTGCAAAGTAAAGCAGATGGAAGAAAGAATTCTTACAGGAGGCACGCTGCTCTGACCTACAGTAGGCGATCCTACGGTCCAGGTAGGAACAGGTACTGTGGTCGACGTTAGAGGTGTCCTGCCTCCAGCCAGGAGGAGGAGAGGGACTGTCGGAGTGGGATCGGAACCGGAGTAACGACGCAATCTCAATGTGAGTATGATCGTCCTCGTTTATTGCATATTTTAGCAGAGTATATATAGGCTCGCAGCAAAGCATGCATAGTCAACAACGCTATGATTGGTCCAGCTCCCCTGTTCATGTACAACGCCCCCCAACCCGATTGGCTAAGACCCTCTGTTCACGCGCCTCTGTTTAACTTTTCTCCCGAGTACGGTGATGTCACCTTTCTTGTTTACTTAGATCTTTTCTCCCTCACTCTGGGTGCTTAGTTCAAACCCTGGGTTGCTCACCAGAACCAAACCATGCCCTTTTTCATTTAAGAATCTCTCCACAAGAGACAACCGAATTTATTGGACTGTGTGGATTCGATGGCCTGGCACATTAGAGCCACAAAAGTATAAAGCCCTGGTGGACACTGGTGCACAGTGTACCCTATTGCCATCAAATCATAAAGGGGCAGAAACTTTCACTATTTCTGGAGTGACAGGTGGATCTCAAGAACTGACTGTATTAGAGGCCAAAGTGAGCCTAACTGGGAATAAATGGGAGAAACACCCCATTGTTACTGGTCCAGATGCTCCGTGCATCCTTGGCATAGACTTCCTCAAGAGAGGGTATTTTAAAGACCCCAAAGGGTATTGGTGGGCTTTTGGTATAGCAGCTGTAGAGACTGAGGATGTTACACAGCTGTCAGCCTTCCCTGGTCTTTCAGATGACCCTTCTGTTGTGGGACTGCTGAGGGTTAAAGATCAGCAGGTGCCAATTGCTACTGCCACGGTGCATCGACGACAGTATCGCACCAACTGAGACTCCTTAATTCCCATCCACAACCTGATTCAATGGCTAGAGAGCCAAGGAGTGATCAGCAAAACTCGCTCACCCTTTAACAGCCCTATATGGCCAGTGCGGAAGTCTGATGGGGACTGGAGACTGACAGTAGACTATCGTGGCCTGAATGAAGTCACACCACCACTGAGTGCTGCTGTGCCAGACATGCTAGAACTTCAGTATGAGCTGGAGTCAAAGGCAGCCAAATGCTATGCTACAATTGACATCGCTAATGCCTTTTTCTCTATTCCTTTAGCAGCAGAGTGCAGGCCACAGTTTGCTTTCACCTGGAGGGGTGTCCAGTACACCTGGGATCAACTGCCCCAGGGGTGGAAACACAGCCCTACTGTTTACTTATCCAGACTGCACTGGAGAAGGGTGGAGCTCCAGAACACCTGCAATACATCGACGACATCATTGTGTGGGGTAACACAGCAGAAGAAGTTTTCAAGAAAGGTAGGAAAATCATTAAGATTCTTCTGAAAGCAGGTTTTGCTATAAAAAGAGGTAAGGTCAAGGGACCTGCACAAGAGATCCAGTTTTTGGGAATTAACTGGCAAGATGGGCATCGCCAAATCCCAATGGACGTGATTAACAACATAACATCTATGTCCCCACCTACTAACAAAAAGGAAACACAAGCCTTTTTAGGTGTTGTGGGTTTCTGGAGAATGCATATTCCAGGTCATAGTCAGAATGTGAGACCTCTCTACGAAGTGACTTGAAAGAAGAATGAGTTTATGTGGGGCCCTGAGCAACGACAAGTCTTTGAGCAAATTAAACAAGAGATTGTGCATGCAGTAGCCCTTGGACCAGTCAGAACTGGACGGGACATTAAAAATGTGCTCTGCACCACAACGGGGGACAATGGCCCTACCTGGAGCCCCTGGCAGAAAGCACCAGAGGAGACTCGAGGTCGACCCCTAGGATTCTGGAGTCGAGGATACAGAGGATCTCAGGCCTTCTTTACTCCAACAAAGAAAGAAATCTTGGCATCATATGAAGGAGTTAGAGCTGCTTCAGAAGTAATTGGTACTGAGGCACAGCTCCTCCTGGCGCCCCGGTTACCAGTACTGGGCTGGATGTTCAAGGGTAAAGTTCCTTCTACTCATCATGCCACCGATGCTACCTGGAGTAAGGGGGTTGCCTTAATCACACAGCGAGCTCGAATAGGAAACCCAAATCGTCCAGGAATCGTGGAAGTGATCACAAATTGGCCCGAAGGCAAAGACTTTGGAATGCCACCAGAGGAGGTGGTAACACGTGCTGAGGAAGCTCCACCATTTAATGAACTCTCAGATAATGAGAAACAGTATGCTCTGTTCACTGATGGATCTTGTCTTACTGTCAGAAAACATACTCTATCTCTATACTACTTCATGGATGGTGGCAAATACTCTGTGGGGGTGGTTAAACCAGTGGAAGCAGAGCAACTGGCAGTACAGAGGTAAACCCATCTGTGCTGCTGAATTGTGGCAAGACATTTCTGATTGGCTAGGGAACCTAGTCGTAAAGGTACGTCATGTAGATGCCCACGTACCCATGTGTTGGTCCACCGAGGAACATCGAAACAATCAGCAAGTGGATCAGGCTGCTAAGATTTTCCAGACAGACTTGGACTGGGAACATAAAGGTAAACTATTCTTAGCTCAGTGGGCCCACGACACTTCAGGTCATCAAGGAAGGGATGCAACCTATAAATGGGCCTGTGACCGAGGGGTGGATTTAACCATGGACGCTATTGCGCAGGTTATCCATGACTGTGAAACATGCACCAAAATCAAGAAAGCTAAAAGGTTAAAAGCTTTGAGGTATGGAGCATTGTTATGTTCCAAATGGCAATGTTATCATAATGTAGCAAGGTGCTAGTCTAAAGACCAGAAAGATGTATGAGCATTTTCTTACTTATGCAATTATGGGTACAATACTTTTAAACATTTGATATATAATACAAAGCAGAATTGCCAAAGTCTCTTGAAAGCTCATATTTAGTTCACTTGCAGTTTTGGGCAACCAGAGGTACATTTGCGTTAGCAGTTCAGTGAATAAGAGGTAGGTGGGTTTTTTTTCTGGTGCCAACTCTGGATCTGTACTTGGTGTTGTGAGGTACCTACCTGAGCACTTCAAAGCAGTTTCCATCTGCTGGACCTAAAGTCAAAATCACTCACCCAGGATCCTCTTAGCTGTTTGTTACGCAGACACAGGTTTCTCCAGCAGCCACCCCTGTACCCACGAACACGTAGGGCCATCAACTTCATTGCTCATAAAGGTGTGTCGTGGTTTAGGCCGAATTGGCCACTGGGGACATAGGGGACTCCAGATGGGACCGACAGATGCTCCCCTCTACCCCTCTTCAAAGAGAGAGGCAGAGGAGGGAAAAAGAGACTTATGAGTTTCGAAGGAACTAAACTACTTTAATGAAATGTTAATAATAAAATAAAAAGAAATAATGAGAAATATACAAAACCATATCAAGCTCCCAGGATGACAATCACAACACCGGCTGCCACTGGGGCAGTCCCAGGCTGGACTCAGTGACGGATGGGAACTGGATTCCGGATCTGCATTCAGGATCGGGATCAAAGGCAGATGAACAGACAGAGTCCTCCTCAGACGTCGGCCATTGAAGGAAGAAGGGGCTTGACCCTTTGCTCTGTCAGCTTTTATACTGAGCATGAGGCAGATGGGATGGAATACCCTGTTGGTCACTTTTGGGTCACCTGTCCTGTCCGCTCCTCCCTGCAGGTGGGACCCCAGTACGCTTTTCTGCTTCTGACCCTCCAACAGGGCAAATAACAAAGTTGGTTGGCCTTGGGTGTTATAGCAATAAGTATAAGCAAGAGCCTCTCTGCATACCATACCTGGGCATCAGCTATAAACATTGGTCTGATCACTCTGAGAGAGTGAACATTTTCTGCACAATATGCTGTTAATTTCAGTAGTTAGAAGAGGCCCAGCTAAGAAGCGAAGTTACTGAACAAAATTGGTCCTGTTTTACCTCAAAGCAGGACAATGTGTGATGTGGATATTTGATCCTACCACCAGAACAGCTGCAAATCAAACCCTGGTCCTTCAACTTGTGGGTACCTGTACGTTACAGACTGGTACAGCATAATGTGACAGTTGAGTAGTAATCCTTCTCCTGTCTTAAAAAAAGTGACTTCTACTGATTTCTGTCAGTGATAAGAGAAATGCAAGAGAAAACCCCTGCTCTGACCATCTCTGACTGTGAGTTAAAGGATATCATGGGACAGCTTTATGGATATATTAACCAGCTATGAACAATGCAATTTTTTCCTTAGAGAGATATGTGGGCATCAGTTTTCTTATAGAATCACAGAATCATAGAATGGTTTAGGTTGGAAGGGACCTTAAAGATCATCGAGTTCCAACCCCCCTGCCATGGGAAGGGACACCTTCCACTAGACCTGGTTGCTCAAAGCCCCATCCAACCTGGCCTTGAACACTTCCAGGGATGGGGTCTCCACAACTTCCCTGGGCAATTTCTTCCAGTGCCTCACCACCCTCAGAGTGAAAATTCTTTTCCTAATATCTAGTCTAAATCTACCCTCTTCCAGTTTGAAGCCATTCCCCCTCATCCTATCACTACATGCCCTTGTAAAAAGTCCCTCTCCAGCCTTCTTGTAGGCTCCCTTCAGATACTGGAAGGCTGCTATAAGGACTCCCCGGAGTCTTCTCTTCTCCAGGCTGAGCAACCCCAACTCTCTCAGCCTCTCCTCATAGGAGAGGTGTGCCAGCCCTCTGATAATCTTTGTGGCCCTCCTCTGGACCCACTCCAACAGGTCCATGTCCTTCTTATGTTGGGGGCTCCAGAGCTGGATGCAATTTTCCAGGTGGGGTCTCACGAGAGCGGAGTAGAGGGGCAGAATCACCTCCGTCGACCTGCTGGCCATGCTTCTTTTGATGCAGCCCAGGATACGGTTGGCCTTCTGGGCTGTGAGTGCACATTGCCGGCTCATGTTGAGTTTCTCATCAACCAACACCCCCAAGTCCTTCTCCTCAGGGCTGTTCTCAATCCATTCTCCATCTTCCTTCCTTCCTTCCTTCTTTCTTTCTCTTTCTTTCTTTCTTTTTGATATTAGATAACTGACATATTGGAGTCCCAACTACACATAGGAAGCACACAATCATATTCTATACAAAAATCCTGTGTTGCCCACTGAAATATTACAGCTCAGTAATAAGAAAAGGAGTGAAAGCCTTTCCCTACAGCTTGGGTTTTTTATGCTCTTTACACCTGTTCCACATATAAAAAAGAACTTCAGTGCATAAACAGAGACTAAGCATAATAGAATGACAAATTAGATCCCTCAGAACTGATGATGTTTAGATTTCTTATTCATTTTTATTAGCCTTGCATATTGCATGTCTAATCCATACTGAAACAACTATGTAAAGTGGCTAAAAATACTGGCCTCAACTATTTATCTGGCACAAATAGTTCAACATATAGAGCCTACAGAAAACCTTAATTTGCTAATAATTCTCAGTGAAAAGGAGAGGGATAGAGGAGAAACAAGTCCAGCAATGACTTATTGAATTACAGCTGGAACAAAACTGTTTCATATTCAAGCAGCTAATTGTGGTGAAAACAGTACATTTCAGTCTTTAAACTTTCATGGCTTGGTTTTCCACATATTTATTTGTCCTGCACATGAGAGGCTTTATGAAGGAAAGTGTTCTAAAACCTGGAGGAGACATTCGAGCAGAACAGTAGTACACTCATAATTTACAGACTTGTAGTACTTAATATATAATGCTATAATCTATGCTGTGGCATTTGTCATTTGGACTAAGCCACAGATTATAGCTTAGGGCAATGCATCTGTGCACAGATCAGGCAGGAAATTGCCTAAAATCTTGAACAGCTGAGCTTGATGTCTTAGTTAGTTGCAAAATTCAACCTCTGCTCCAGAGGTCACTGCATGCTTCAGTCAGGACAGCCCAAATTGTTAAGCATGTGACTAATATGCATATAGAACACAGGCTGCCTGAAGTCTGCTGCAAGCTTGATGGCTGGTTAGCAGCTAGTCTCCTTAGCATTTATCAATCTGGCCTACAATGGGGAGTGTGCTGAATATCTAATTCAGACATGCTAGTCAGGACTAATAGAGCAAGATAAGCATGTTATTCAATTTGTACTTGTTAGCAATGCCCCACTGTCACTGGGCAATTTACCTTCACACTTCACAAATGAAAAGAGAAATTTGCTGGACTTCAAACGCTTACATGAGTAACAAGCAAAATTTTAATTAGCATGTCATTACAGCAATAATTTATTGCTTCTTTCTAGTCCTAGCATCCAGATTGCAATTTGCCTTTTCTGCCTTTAAGGAGAGATGTGCTTTAATATTTATGGGCCAGGTACTTAAAACAAAAATAAAAAAAACCACTCTGCAGCAACTGAAAAGTTGCATAATAAGATACATATCAATAAGCTTTATTTTGCGAAGCCTAAAACAGATTTATATGTTTACCACTTAAGGAACCTTTTGAGTTCTCTCCTTACCAAGAATTAATGGAATCAGTAAGCAACATAATTTAAAAGTCTGTTTACTTTAATTAACTTTTAAACTGTGATAACATTTTTAAGTGCAATTTTCAGCTGTTGTCAAAGGAAATATAGAGAAAGTGCAGTCACAGGGCCATGATCTCATTGCAATTACCGAGACATGGTGGGATAGCTCACATGACTGGAACGCTGTCATGGAGGGCTATGTTCTCTTTAGGAAAGATAGGATGGCAAGGCGAGGTGGGGGAGTTGCTCTATATGTGAAAAAGCAACTGGAATGTATTGAGCTCTCCCTGGGGGCAGATGAAGAGCAAGTTGAGAGCTTGTGGATAAGGATTAAAGGGCAGGGTAACATGAGAGATACTGTTGTGGGTGTTTATTACAGGCCACCTGATCAGGATGGGGAAGTTGATGAGGCCTTCTACAGACAGGTGAGAACCGTCTCACAATCACAGGCCTTGGTTCTCATGGGGGACTTCAACTACCCTGATATCTGCTGGGAAGGCTACACAGCTAGGCATGTACAGTCCAGGAGGTTCCTCCAGTGCATTGATGATAACTTCTTGACTCAGGTGGTGGAGGAGCCCACAAGAAGAGGTGTACTACTGGACCTAGTACTGACAAACAAAGAGGGACTGGTGGAGGATGTTAAGGTTGGGGGCAGACTTGGCTGTAGTGATCATGAGAAGATAGAGTTCAGCATTAAGTGCAGTATGCACAAAATGACAAGTAGGGTTGAAATGTTAGACTTCAGGAGAGCTAACTTTGATCTCTTCAAGAAATTGATGGGAGAAATCCCATGGGAGAGGGCTCTAGAGGGTAGGGGGGCTCAAGAGAGCTGGCTGATATTCAAGCACCAGCTCCTCCAAGCTCAGGATAGGTGCATCCCGAAGAGCAAGAAATCGGGCAAGTGAAGGAGACCTGCATGGCTGAGCAGGGATCTTCAGAAAAAACTCAGGTGGAAGAAGGGAGTTTACAGGATGTGGAAAAGGGGGCTGACGACTTGGGATGAGTACAAGAATGCTGTCAGGGTATGCAGGGAAGAAACGAGAAAAGCCAAGGCAGCTTTGGAGTTGAACCTGGCAAGGGATGTCAAGACCAATAGGAAGGGTTTCTTTAAGTATATAGGAGACAAAAGGAAAACCAGAGAAAATGTGGGCCCGCTCTTGAATGAGATGGGTGCTGTGATGACGGATGATGCAGAGAAGGCGGAGTTGCTGAATGCCTTCTTTGCTTCTGTCTTCACTGCTCGGGCCAGCTCTCGGGAGTCCCAGACTTTGCAAGTAACAGAGAAAGTCTGGAGGAAGGAAAACTTTCCCTTGGTTGAAGAGGAACAAGTTAGAGAACAATTAAGTAAACTGGACACCCACAAGTCCATGGGGCCTGATGGGATGCACCCGCGAGTGCTGAGGGAGCTAGCAGAAGTCATTGCTGGGCTGCTCTCCATCATCTTTGAAAGGTCCTGGAGAACAGGGGAGGTGCCTGGGGACTGGAGGAAAGCCAACGTCACTCCAGTATTCAAAAAGGGCAAGAAGGATGACCCGGGAAACTACAGGCCGGTCAGCCTCACCTCCATCCCTGGAAAGATGATGGAACAGCTCATTCTGGGGGTCATCTCCAAGCATCTGGAGGAAAAGAAGGTTATCAGAAGTAGTCAACATGGATTCACCAAGGGGAAGTCATGTCTGACTAATCTGATAGGTTTCTACGATGGCGTGACTGGATGGGTGGATGAGGGGAGGGCAGTGGATGTTGTCTACCTTGACTTCAGCAAGGCTTTCGACACTGTCTCCCACATCATCCTCACAGGCAAGCTTAGGAAGTATGGGTTAGATGAATGGACAGTGGCATGGATTGAACAGTGGTTGACAGATAGAGCTCAGAGGGTTGTGGTTAGTGGTGCAGAGTCTAGTTGGAGGCCAGTAACAAGTGGTGTCCCTCAGGGGTCAGTACTGGGTCCAGTCTTGTTCAATATATTCATCAATGACCTGGATGAAGGGATAGAGTGTACCATCAGCAAGTTTGCTGAGGACACAAAACTGGGAGGGGTGGCTGACACGCTGGAAGGCTGTGCTGCCATACAGCGTGACCTGGACAGACTGGAGAGTTGGGCAGAAAAAAACCTGATGAGGTTCAATAAAGGCAAGTGTAGGGTACTGCATCTGGGGAGGAATAACCCCATGCATGAGTAGAGGTTGGGGACTGACCTCCTGGAGAGCAGCTGTGTGGAAAGGGACCTGGGAGTCCTGGTGGACAACAGGATGACCATGAGCCAGCAATGTGCCCTGGTGGCCAAGAAGGCCAATGGCATCCTGGGGTGTATCAAGAAGAGTGTGGCCAGCAGGTCGAGGGAGGTCATCCTCCCCCTCTACTCTGCCCTGGTGAGGCCGCATCTGGAGCACTGTGTCCAGTTCTGGGCTCCCCGGTTCAAGAAGGACAGGGAACTGCTGGAGAGGGTCCAGCAAAGAGCTACCAAGATGATTAGGGGACTGGAGCACCTTTCTTATGAAGAAAGGCTGAGGGACTTGGGGCTTTTTAGTCTAGAAAAAAGAAGACTCAGGGGGGATCTTATCAATACTTATAAGTACTTAAGGGGAGGGTGCCAGGTAGATGAGAATAGTCTTTTTTCAGTTGTGCCCAGTGATAGGACTAGAGGTAATGGGCACAAACTGGAGCACAGGAAGTTCCATCTTAACATGAGGAGGAACTTCTTTACTCTGAGGGTGGTGGAGCACTGGAACAGGCTTCCCAGGGAGGTTGTGGATTCTCCCACACTGGAGACGTTCAAAACCCGCCTGGACGCCGTCCTGTGCAACCCGCTGTAGGTGTCCCTGCTGTGGCAGGGGGGTTGGACTTAGATGATCTCCAGAGGTCCCTTCCAACCCTGACGATACTGTGATACTGTAAAGTGGGGGAAATAGAAGAAAGGAGATGTGTCCTCCAGAGAACAGTACAGCAAACCCACAATTTTGTTACACCTAGGTAAACATTAGTAGCGAATTTTCAGCTGGCAGCTGTCATGGTTTAGGCCAAATTGGCCACTGGGGACGTGGGGCACCCCAGATGGGACTGACAGATGCTCCCTTCTACCCCTCTTCAAATAGAGAGGCAGAGGAGGGAAAAAGAGACTTATGAGTTTAGAAGGAACTAAACTACTTTAATGAAATGTTAATAATAAAATAAAAAGAAATAATGAGAAATATACAAAACCATATCAAGCTCCCAGGATGACAATCACAACACCGGCTGCCACTGGGGCAGTCCCAGGCTGGACTCAGTGACGGACGGGAACTGGATTCCGGATCTGCATTCAGGATCGGGATCAAAGGCAGATGAACAGACAGAGTCCTCCTCAGACGTCGGCCATTGAAGGAAGAAGGGGCTTGACCCTTTGCTCCGTCAGCTTTTATACTGAGCATGAGGCAGATGGGATGGAATACCCTGTTGGTCACTTTTGGGTCACCTGTCCTGTCCGCTCCTCCCTGCAGGTGGGACCCCAGTACGCTTTTCTGCTTCTGACCCTCCAACAGGGCAAATAACAAAGTTGGTTGGCCTTGGGTGTTATAGCAATAAGTATAAGCAAGAGCCTCTCTGCATACCATGCCTGGGCATCAGCTATAAACATTGGTCTTATCACTCTGAGAGAGTGAACATTTTCTGCACAATATGCTGTTAATTTCAGTAGTTAGAAGAGGCCCAGCTAAGAAGCGAAGTTACTGAACAAAATTGGTCCTGTTTTACCTCAAAGCAGGACAATGTGTGATGTGGATATTTGATCCTACCACCAGAACAGCTGCAAATCAAACCCTGGTCCTTCAACTTGTGGGTACCTGTACGTTACAGACTAATATGTATATAGAACACAGGCTGCCTGAAGTCTGCTGCAAGCTTGATGGCTGGTTAGCAGCTAGTCTCCTTAGCATTTATCAATCTGGCCTACAATGGGGAGTGTGCTGAATATCTAATTCAGACATGCTAGTCAGGACTAATAGAGCAAGATAAGCATGTTATTCAATTTGTACTTGTTAGCAATGCCCCACTGTCACTGGGCAATTTACCTTCACACTTCACAAATGAAAAGAGAAATTTGCTGGACTTCAAACGCTTACATGAGTAACAAGCAAAATTTTAATTAGCATGTCATTACAGCAATAATTTATTGCTTCTTTCTAGTCCTAGCATCCAGATTGCAATTTGCCTTTTCTGCCTTTAAGGAGAGATGTGCTTTAATATTTATGGGCCAGGTACTTAAAACAAAAATAAAAAAAAACACTCTGCAGCAACTGAAAAGTTGCATAATAAGATACATATCAATAAGCTTTATTTTGCGAAGCCTAAAACAGATTTATATGTTTACCACTTAAGGAACCTTTTGAGTTCTCTCCTTACCAAGAATTAATGGAATCAGTAAGCAACATAATTTAAAAGTCTGTTTACTTTAATTAACTTTTAAACTGTGATAACATTTTTAAGTGCAATTTTCAGCTGTTGTCAAAGGAAATATAGAGAAAGTGCAGTCACAGGGCCATGATCTCATTGCAATTACCGAGACATGGTGGGATAGCTCGCATGACTGGAACGCTGTCATGGAGGGCTATGTTCTCTTTAGGAAAGATAGGATGGCAAGGCGAGGTGGGGGAGTTGCTCTATATGTGAAAAAGCAACTGGAATGTATTGAGCTCTCCCTGGGGGCAGATGAAGAGCAAGTTGAGAGCTTGTGGATAAGGATTAAAGGGCAGGGTAACATGAGAGATACTGTTGTGGGTGTTTATTACAGGCCACCTGATCAGGATGGGGAAGTTGATGAGGCCTTCTACAGACAGGTGAGAACCGTCTCACAATCACAGGCCTTGGTTCTCATGGGGGGACTTCAACTACCCTGATATCTGCTGGGAAGGCTACACTGGTAGGCATGTACAGTCCAGGAGGTTCCTCCAGTGCATTGATGATAACTTCTTGACTCAGGTGGTGGAGGAGCCCACAAGAAGAGGTATACTACTGGACCTAGTACTGACAAACAAAGAGGGACTGGTGGAGGATGTTAAGGTTGGGGGCAGACTTGGCTGTAGTGATCATGAGAAGATAGAGTTCAGCATTAAGTGCAGTATGCACAAAATGACAAGTAGGGTTGAAATGTTAGACTTCAGGAGAGCTAACTTTGATCTCTTCAAGAAATTGATGGGAGAAATCCCATGGGAGAGGGCTCTAGAGGGTAGGGGGGCTCAAGAGAGCTGGCTGATATTCAAGCACCAGCTCCTCCAAGCTCAGGATAGGTGCATCCCGAAGAGCAAGAAATCGGGCAAGTGAAGGAGACCTGCATGGCTGAGCAGGGATCTTCAGAAAAAACTCAGGTGGAAGAAGGGAGTTTACAGGATGTGGAAAAGGGGGCTGACGACTTGGGATGAGTACAAGAATGCTGTCAGGGTATGCAGGGAAGAAACGAGAAAAGCCAAGGCAGCTTTGGAGTTGAACCTGGCAAGGGATGTCAAGACCAATAGGAAGGGTTTCTTTAAGTATATAGGAGACAAAAGGAAAACCAGAGAAAATGTGGGCCCGCTCTTGAATGAGATGGGTGCTGTGATGACGGATGATGCAGAGAAGGCGGAGTTGCTGAATGCCTTCTTTGCTTCTGTCTTCACTGCTCGGGCCAGCTCTCGGGAGTCCCAGACTTTGCAAGTAACAGAGAAAGTCTGGAGGAAGGAAAACTTTCCCTTGGTTGAAGAGGAACAAGTTAGAGAACAATTAAGTAAACTGGACACCCACAAGTCCATGGGGCCTGATGGGATGCACCCGCGAGTGCTGAGGGAGCTAGCAGAAGTCATTGCTGGGCTGCTCTCCATCATCTTTGAAAGGTCCTGGAGAACAGGGGAGGTGCCTGGGGACTGGAGGAAAGCCAACGTCACTCCAGTATTCAAAAAGGGCAAGAAGGATGACCCGGGAAACTACAGGCCGGTCAGCCTCACCTCCATCCCTGGAAAGATGATGGAACAGCTCATTCTGGGGGTCATCTCCAAGCATCTGGAGGAAAAGAAGGTTATCAGAAGTAGTCAACATGGATTCACCAAGGGGAAGTCATGTCTGACTAATCTGATAGGTTTCTACGATGGCGTGACTGGATGGGTGGATGAGGGGAGGGCAGTGGATGTTGTCTACCTTGACTTCAGCAAGGCTTTCGACACTGTCTCCCACATCATCCTCACAGGCAAGCTTAGGAAGTATGGGTTAGATGAATGGACAGTGGCATGGATTGAACAGTGGTTGACAGATAGAGCTCAGAGGGTTGTGGTTAGTGGTGCAGAGTCTAGTTGGAGGCCAGTAACTAGTGGTGTCCCTCAGGGGTCAGTACTGGGTCCAGTCTTGTTCAATATATTCATCAATGACCTGGATGAAGGGATAGAGTGTACCATCAGCAAGTTTGCTGAGGACACAAAACTGGGAGGGGGTGGCTGACACGCTGGAAGGCTGTGCTGCCATACAGCGTGACCTGGACAGACTGGAGAGTTGGGCAGAAAAAAACCTGATGAGGTTCAATAAAGGCAAGTGTAGGGTACTGCATCTGGGGAGGAATAACCCCATGCATGAGTAGAGGTTGGGGACTGACCTCCTGGAGAGCAGCTGTGTGGAAAGGGACCTGGGAGTCCTGGTGGACAACAGGATGACCATGAGCCAGCAATGTGCCCTGGTGGCCAAGAAGGCCAATGGCATCCTGGGGTGTATCAAGAAGAGTGTGGCCAGCAGGTCGAGGGAGGTCATCCTCCCCCTCTACTCTGCCCTGGTGAGGCCGCATCTGGAGCACTGTGTCCAGTTCTGGGCTCCCCGGTTCAAGAAGGACAGGGAACTGCTGGAGAGGGTCCAGCAAAGAGCTACCAAGATGATTAGGGGACTGGAGCACCTTTCTTATGAAGAAAGGCTGAGGGACTTGGGGGCTTTTTAGTCTAGAAAAAAGAAGACTCAGGGGGGATCTTATCAATACTTATAAGTACTTAAGGGGAGGGTGCCAGGTAGATGAGAATAGTCTTTTTTCAGTTGTGCCCAGTGATAGGACTAGAGGTAATGGGCACAAACTGGAGCACAGGAAGTTCCATCTTAACATGAGGAGGAACTTCTTTACTCTGAGGGTGGTGGAGCACTGGAACAGGCTTCCCAGGGAGGTTGTGGATTCTCCCACACTGGAGACGTTCAAAACCCGCCTGGACGCCGTCCTGTGCAACCCGCTGTAGGTGTCCCTGCTGTGGCAGGGGGGTTGGACTTAGATGATCTCCAGAGGTCCCTTCCAACCCTGACGATACTGTGATACTGTAAAGTGGGGGAAATAGAAGAAAGGAGATGTGTCCTCCAGAGAACAGTACAGCAAACCCACAATTTTGTTACACCTAGGTAAACATTAGTAGCGAATTTTCAGCTGGCAGCTGTCATGGTTTAGGCCAAATTGGCCACTGGGGACGTGGGGGCACCCCAGATGGGACTGACAGATGCTCCCTTCTACCCCTCTTCAAATAGAGAGGCAGAGGAGGGAAAAAGAGACTTATGAGTTTAGAAGGAACTAAACTACTTTAATGAAATGTTAATAATAAAATAAAAAGAAATAATGAGAAATATACAAAACCATATCAAGCTCCCAGGATGACAATCACAACACCGGCTGCCACTGGGGCAGTCCCAGGCTGGACTCAGTGACGGACGGGAACTGGATTCCGGATCTGCATTCAGGATCGGGATCAAAGGCAGATGAACAGACAGAGTCCTCCTCAGACGTCGGCCATTGAAGGAAGAAGGGGCTTGACCCTTTGCTCCGTCAGCTTTTATACTGAGCATGAGGCAGATGGGATGGAATACCCTGTTGGTCACTTTTGGGTCACCTGTCCTGTCCGCTCCTCCCTGCAGGTGGGACCCCAGTACGCTTTTCTGCTTCTGACCCTCCAACAGGGCAAATAACAAAGTTGGTTGGCCTTGGGTGTTATAGCAATAAGTATAAGCAAGAGCCTCTCTGCATACCATGCCTGGGCATCAGCTATAAACATTGGTCTTATCACTCTGAGAGAGTGAACATTTTCTGCACAATATGCTGTTAATTTCAGTAGTTAGAAGAGGCCCAGCTAAGAAGCGAAGTTACTGAACAAAATTGGTCCTGTTTTACCTCAAAGCAGGACAATGTGTGATGTGGATATTTGATCCTACCACCAGAACAGCTGCAAATCAAACCCTGGTCCTTCAACTTGTGGGTA
Source organism: Pluvialis apricaria (assembly GCA_017639485.1). Lineage (NCBI taxonomy): Eukaryota > Metazoa > Chordata > Aves > Charadriiformes > Charadriidae > Pluvialis > Pluvialis apricaria. The sequence continues at coordinate 2,863,751 of CM030043.1, read as the reverse complement.
CCTGTACGTTACAGACTAATATGTATATAGAACACAGGCTGCCTGAAGTCTGCTGCAAGCTTGATGGCTGGTTAGCAGCTAGTCTCCTTAGCATTTATCAATCTGGCCTACAATGGGGAGTGTGCTGAATATCTAATTCAGACATGCTAGTCAGGACTAATAGAGCAAGATAAGCATGTTATTCAATTTGTACTTGTTAGCAATGCCCCACTGTCACTGGGCAATTTACCTTCACACTTCACAAATGAAAAGAGAAATTTGCTGGACTTCAAACGCTTACATGAGTAACAAGCAAAATTTTAATTAGCATGTCATTACAGCAATAATTTATTGCTTCTTTCTAGTCCTAGCATCCAGATTGCAATTTGCCTTTTCTGCCTTTAAGGAGAGATGTGCTTTAATATTTATGGGCCAGGTACTTAAAACAAAAATAAAAAAAACCACTCTGCAGCAACTGAAAAGTTGCATAATAAGATACATATCAATAAGCTTTATTTTGCGAAGCCTAAAACAGATTTATATGTTTACCACTTAAGGAACCTTTTGAGTTCTCTCCTTACCAAGAATTAATGGAATCAGTAAGCAACATAATTTAAAAGTCTGTTTACTTTAATTAACTTTTAAACTGTGATAACATTTTTAAGTGCAATTTTCAGCTGTTGTCAAAGGAAATATAGAGAAAGTGCAGTCACAGGGCCATGATCTCATTGCAATTACCGAGACATGGTGGGATAGCTCGCATGACTGGAATGCTGTCATGGAGGGCTATGTTCTCTTTAGGAAAGATAGGATGGCAAGGCGAGGTGGGGGAGTTGCTCTATATGTGAAAAAGCAACTGGAATGTATTGAGCTCTCCCTGGGGGCAGATGAAGAGCAAGTTGAGAGCTTGTGGATAAGGATTAAAGGGCAGGGTAACATGAGAGATACTGTTGTGGGTGTTTATTACAGGCCACCTGATCAGGATGGGGAAGTTGATGAGGCCTTCTACAGACAGGTGAGAACCGTCTCACAATCACAGGCCTTGGTTCTCATGGGGGACTTCAACTACCCTGATATCTGCTGGGAAGGCTACACAGCTAGGCATGTACAGTCCAGGAGGTTCCTCCAGTGCATTGATGATAACTTCTTGACTCAGGTGGTGGAGGAGCCCACAAGAAGAGGTATACTACTGGACCTAGTACTGACAAACAAAGAGGGACTGGTGGAGGATGTTAAGGTTGGGGGCAGACTTGGCTGTAGTGATCATGAGAAGATAGAGTTCAGCATTAAGTGCAGTATGCACAAAATGACAAGTAGGGTTGAAATGTTAGACTTCAGGAGAGCTAACTTTGATCTCTTCAAGAAATTGATGGGAGAAATCCCATGGGAGAGGGCTCTAGAGGGTAGGGGGGCTCAAGAGAGCTGGCTGATATTCAAGCACCAGCTCCTCCAAGCTCAGGATAGGTGCATCCCGAAGAGCAAGAAATCGGGCAAGTGAAGGAGACCTGCATGGCTGAGCAGGGATCTTCAGAAAAAACTCAGGTGGAAGAAGGGAGTTTACAGGATGTGGAAAAGGGGGCTGACGACTTGGGATGAGTACAAGAATGCTGTCAGGGTATGCAGGGAAGAAACGAGAAAAGCCAAGGCAGCTTTGGAGTTGAACCTGGCAAGGGATGTCAAGACCAATAGGAAGGGTTTCTTTAAGTATATAGGAGACAAAAGGAAAACCAGAGAAAATGTGGGCCCGCTCTTGAATGAGATGGGTGCTGTGATGACGGATGATGCAGAGAAGGCGGAGTTGCTGAATGCCTTCTTTGCTTCTGTCTTCACTGCTCGGGCCAGCTCTCGGGAGTCCCAGACTTTGCAAGTAACAGAGAAAGTCTGGAGGAAGGAAAACTTTCCCTTGGTTGAAGAGGAACAAGTTAGAGAACAATTAAGTAAACTGGACACCCACAAGTCCATGGGGCCTGATGGGATGCACCCGCGAGTGCTGAGGGAGCTAGCAGAAGTCATTGCTGGGCTGCTCTCCATCATCTTTGAAAGGTCCTGGAGAACAGGGGAGGTGCCTGGGGACTGGAGGAAAGCCAACGTCACTCCAGTATTCAAAAAGGGCAAGAAGGATGACCCGGGAAACTACAGGCCGGTCAGCCTCACCTCCATCCCTGGAAAGATGATGGAACAGCTCATTCTGGGGGTCATCTCCAAGCATCTGGAGGAAAAGAAGGTTATCAGAAGTAGTCAACATGGATTCACCAAGGGGAAGTCATGTCTGACTAATCTGATAGGTTTCTACGATGGCGTGACTGGATGGGTGGATGAGGGGAGGGCAGTGGATGTTGTCTACCTTGACTTCAGCAAGGCTTTCGACACTGTCTCCCACATCATCCTCACAGGCAAGCTTAGGAAGTATGGGTTAGATGAATGGACAGTGGCATGGATTGAACAGTGGTTGACAGATAGAGCTCAGAGGGTTGTGGTTAGTGGTGCAGAGTCTAGTTGGAGGCCAGTAACTAGTGGTGTCCCTCAGGGGTCAGTACTGGGTCCAGTCTTGTTCAATATATTCATCAATGACCTGGATGAAGGGATAGAGTGTACCATCAGCAAGTTTGCTGAGGACACAAAACTGGGAGGGGTGGCTGACACGCTGGAAGGCTGTGCTGCCATACAGCGTGACCTGGACAGACTGGAGAGTTGGGCAGAAAAAAAACTGATGAGGTTCAATAAAGGCAAGTGTAGGGTACTGCATCTGGGGAGGAATAACCCCATGCATGAGTAGAGGTTGGGGGACTGACCTCCTGGAGAGCAGCTGTGTGGAAAGGGACCTGGGAGTCCTGGTGGACAACAGGATGACCATGAGCCAGCAATGTGCCCTGGTGGCCAAGAAGGCCAATGGCATCCTGGGGGTGTATCAAGAAGAGTGTGGCCAGCAGGTCGAGGGAGGTCATCCTCCCCCTCTACTCTGCCCTGGTGAGGCCGCATCTGGAGCACTGTGTCCAGTTCTGGGCTCCCCGGTTCAAGAAGGACAGGGAACTGCTGGAGAGGGTCCAGCAAAGAGCTACCAAGATGATTAGGGGACTGGAGCACCTTTCTTATGAAGAAAGGCTGAGGGACTTGGGGCTTTTTAGTCTAGAAAAAAGAAGACTCAGGGGGGATCTTATCAATACTTATAAGTACTTAAGGGGAGGGTGCCAGGTAGATGAGAATAGTCTTTTTTCAGTTGTGCCCAGTGATAGGACTAGAGGTAATGGGCACAAACTGGAGCACAGGAAGTTCCATCTTAACATGAGGAGGAACTTCTTTACTCTGAGGGTGGTGGAGCACTGGAACAGGCTTCCCAGGGAGGTTGTGGATTCTCCCACACTGGAGACGTTCAAAACCCGCCTGGACGCCGTCCTGTGCAACCCGCTGTAGGTGTCCCTGCTGTGGCAGGGGGGGTTGGACTTAGATGATCTCCAGAGGTCCCTTCCAACCCTGACGATACTGTGATACTGTAAAGTGGGGGAAATAGAAGAAAGGAGATGTGTCCTCCAGAGAACAGTACAGCAAACCCACAATTTTGTTACACCTAGGTAAACATTAGTAGCGAATTTTCAGCTGGCAGCTGTCATGGTTTAGGCCAAATTGGCCACTGGGGACATGGGGCACCCCAGATGGGACTGACAGATGCTCCCTTCTACCCCTCTTCAAATAGAGAGGCAGAGGAGGGAAAAAGAGACTTATGAGTTTAGAAGGAACTAAACTACTTTAATGAAATGTTAATAATAAAATAAAAAGAAATAATGAGAAATATACAAAACCATATCAAGCTCCCAGGATGACAATCACAACACCGGCTGCCACTGGGGCAGTCCCAGGCTGGACTCAGTGACGGACGGGAACTGGATTCCGGATCTGCATTCAGGATCGGGATCAAAGGCAGATGAACAGACAGAGTCCTCCTCAGATGTTGACCATTGAATGAAGAAGGGGCCTGACCCTTTGTTCCCTCAGCTTTTATACTGAGCATGAGGCAGATGGGATGGAATATCCTGTTGGTCACTTTTGGGTCACCTGTCCTGTCCGCTCCTCCCTGCAGGTGGGACCCCAGTACGCTTTTCTGCTTCTGACTCTCCAACGGGGCAAGTAACAAAGTTGGTTGGCCTTGGGTGTTACAGCAATAAGTATAAGCAAGAGCCTCTCTGCATCCCATGCTTTGGTATCAACTATAAACATAGGTCTGATCACTCTGAGAGAGCGAACATTGTCTGCACAATATGCTGTTAATTTCAGTAGTTAGAAGAGGCCCAGCTAAGAAGCAAAGTTACTGGACAAAATTGGTCCTGTTTTACGTCAAACCAGGACAGCAGCCCCCATGTTATCAATTCAAGAAAAGCTAGTTTTGATGAGATCATATTCAGGGACATTCATCACAGAACAACCCACATCCACACTATTAAATCTTTTCCTCTGCAGAAAAACATAGCTTAAACCTCAGTGCCAGCTGGGGCTGGTGCCTGGACTATGCTACCTTCTGCCCTTCTGCATTGTTTTGGACAGTGCTAGTTGCCAAACAAGGCCAGGAACTTTTTCAATGCTTTAACAGTGTACGTGATCATTTTCTAGTGCTTGCAAACATTTTCTGGGACTGTTTAATTTACTAAAATAGCTACAGTCTTCCTCTCCTTGATACTTTATACTGTTCTGGCAGTGTTCAAAATCAAAAAAAACAGACACAAAATATTTTCCTTTGCCACATAAGTGAAGATCAAAGATTTTGCTGCAGGTTATGATGTCACTCAAAAGAAGTTATGGGCTAGAAGAAGGAAAGAATAAGTAAAATTCTATTGCCCATGTTATTCATGAAGGCAAAGTCAGTCATGAACTTCTTTCTTGACTTAATACCTCTGAGTATATGGAATGTTTTTTCTGTTGGATTCTATATTATATGAATAACATCCATCTTCAGCCAACATTTCTTAAGAAACTTAGTCTAATCCCTTTAATGTCATACTGCAAGAGCAATGTGAATGGTCATCTAGTTGTTTTAAAAGAAATTTGTTTTGCCAATCGACGGGGTCAGCAGAAAGGACACAGACACCAAGTTAAAAAGATAAACTTATTTGACTTTAGTTAAAAGCAGCATAAAGAATAAGCAAGATAATGCACCTAATCATTACTACATAGAGTTAACTATAGTGATTAAGAAAGATACATCACCGATTGCCCTGATACTTTACCATCATCCAGATCCGTGCTTCAGCTGGGGAGCCCCGTCACAGCGAAGGATCGGAGAACCGCTCCCACGATTGGGAAATCCTACGCAGTGCATCTACTCGTAGGTGAGGTTTCTGTCTTTGCTGTGAGAGGGTCCTGCTTATATACAGTTTAACAAACAAATCTATATGTCAAAATGCACGGAAACATCTAGCGCATTGGCTTGCCTCACTCGGGCACGTCCCGGATCTGGCCAGGATCCCAGGCGCATCCGAGGAGTTCCCGTCTCCTGGCTTAGGTTTAAAGGTTTCTATTTCTATCTTTTATGGTTTCCAGGGTTTTTTCCCATGGTTGTATTTCATGCTGATATGATGCTGGTTGGGAGGTTCACTCAGAAGTCAACGTCTAGGTTCATTCAGAAGTCATCTTTGGTTTGAGGCCTATGGTTTAGGCCTTTTTATGTCAAAATTGTATTCAGCTTGCTAAATAAAATCTGTATCCAGAAATTGGGAACCTTGCACTTTTCTTAAACCCAATTGCATACATGATATGATTAGAAAAGATCAGTGCAGATTTCTCCTCATCATCATTAGGGGTTCTTATTAAACTCTACATTAGATTTTCATCTGAATTAACTACTATCCAAAGCAATCAAGCAATGGACTTGGTGCTACACATTAAGAACTTTCAGACTTGCTGGTTTTTTTCAACTTGAGATATATGTTACCAACACAGCAGGTTATGTATGCCACCCAGGTATCTTGTATTGAAGAACATATGCGTGCTGTAAAGTGTCTGTAAAATATAAGAATACAAAGGTCAAAATATGTAACTACACAGCAGACTTTTGGGGACATTTTTATGAGACATGTTGATGACAACATTAGGCAATCCCTCATTTTTTTCCATATAATTTTTTAATAGAAAAACCTTAATTTCAAACTGAAAGACATTATTATGAAATCAAACACCAAAACTGTTTGTGCTCTAACAGAATACACAGAAGCAATGACATATACAAAAATATTAATTTTTTAATCTCCATAAAAATATGCAGAAGTCTGCTATCATTTCAGTAGGTTTTTACACATCCTTAACAATTCTCTCTTTTTCTAGAGGTTCTGATTTAGCTTAACTACTAAGTGAGCTAAAATGTGAAAGGATTCACCAAGACAAGGATCCATCAAACCAAGCAGAACTTATATTCAATTCAGTGGGCACTATGTAGTGTCAAAAAGGCCCCACTCAAGTCAGAAAAGAAGCTATTGACTCACTTTTTCTCTCTCTTCTCTTGTACGTTTTTCCCCCTACCCAGATGAAAATGTTTGCATTTTAGCTGCGGGTCAAATCTAACTCTGTAACAAACTGCTTTCTTTATGACTTCTCAGTTTTTCTCCGTGACATCCTAACATGTCAACACATCTCAGACTAAAAGCATTTCTTTACACTGGGCTTACATCTTCAAATCTAAACATTTCTAATGCCAAAAAGCATCTGAAAAAAAACACAATAAGCTGGAGAAATTGAGTTATTCTGACAATTCCTAAACTGACAAGTCTAGTCGCTGAAAATAAAACCCAATTTTCTCCATATTAAACTGAGGAGATAGATATCCCCCAGTCTAGAAAGAACCCAGACAAAACACTCCTGCATAGAACCATGTGGAAAAGAGCTATTGGCAACCTTCCTCTTTATCTCCCACATTACATGGCCATAGGAGCAGCTGCCTCACGTACCTGCTTTTTAAAATGTGAAGAGTCATATGGGTAAAGGTCAGAATCACTCAAGATCCCCTAGGAATAGCCACCAAACCGATACCCACTTCACACAGCCAGCTGTGTGAAGCCATACTTCACTATCATCAGGTTCATTCACCAGCTATAAGTTTCTTAAATAAAAAAAAGACACATAATTACTTCCAAGACAGTTGTAAAAACATGACTCAAGCTGAATTCTCACTTCAAATATTGTGGAAAGAAAAATCCACCACATGGCTGTACCACAGCAAGAAGGAAATGCTGTACTCTGTACATTGAGTAACCCACTTGCTGGACTGCTGGAGGAGCTCAGAAATTCTCATTGAGGTTCAGGGTGCATTTCTTCCTTCCCTTCTGAGGCCTTACCAGGTCAGGGACCTCCTCGTGATCTCCTTATGGTCATCCATAGCACCAGGAGAAGGAAGCTTGATGAGGGAGACCAAGTTCATGGTGGGGCCTATTTCATCTTCATGTTCTGTGACGACTTCAGACTGCACAATCTCTTCATGGTCTGCTTACACGTAATCAGGGAGTGGTGGGTGCTCTCAGAGTTGCTCTGCTCAGTGCCTTTGTCGTGGTTTAACCCCAGCCAGCAACTAAGCACCCCGCAGCCGCTTGTTCACTCCCCCCGTGGTGGGATGGGGGAGAGAATCAGAAGAGTAAAAGTGAGAAAACTCGTGGGTTGACATAAAGACAGTTTAATAGGTAGAGCAAAAGCTGCACACGCAAGCAAAACAAGGAATTCATTCACTGCTTCCCATTGGCAGCCAGGTGTTCAGCCATCTCCAGGAAAGCAGGGCTCCATCATGCGTAACAGTTACTTGGGAAGACAAACACCATAACTCCAAACGTCCCCCCTTCCTTCTTCTTCCCCCAGCTTTATATACCGATCATGATGTCATATGGTATGGAATATCCCTTTGGTCAGTTGGGGTCAGCTGTCCCAGCTGTGTCTCCTCCCAACTTATTTGTGCACTCCTGGATGAAACCATGACAGTCCTCCTGCAGTTACCTGTTCTTATGTTTAACTCTTTGACCTTATCCTTTTCCTTTTCTTTCTTTAGCCCAAATCACATACCTGCTTAGAGAGGGCTTATAGATATTGCTGCTGCTCTCCCTAGCAGAAGAACAAGTAAGCAGCAGCCAACAAGGGCAATAAGAATCTCCAATAAGAAAATACTACCAAACATATATCTTGGTATTTATGTAGAATGCTGTTCCAAAGACTTGTTTCAAGGACTTCCTGAGCCACTGGTAGTGTCTCCGTATTTAATAACCAGTATTGATTTCTTTTTTTATAAATTTGCCCAATAGCTTCATGCCTTACTCAACTTTTAACATCCTTCCTCTCACCCTAGCATCATAACTCCTTGGCTCCATAAAGATGAAGGTGACATAAAGGCTTCAAAAAATAAATAAGGTATATGAACTGTGTTCATATAACATGTTTTTTTACCTTTCTATATTTATCTCCCCCGCCCCGAATGTGTGCCTTAACATGCAATTTGTATTTTTATTTTTGATGGAAGAAGTTTTCATTTCTTTGTGGAGTTGCAACAACAATAACAAATTTTCTGTGGAAAACTTTGCACTTTAAAAACCACCACTCCCTTACAAGAGAAGAAGGAAAGGATGATGGAGGAAAAGAGATTCACAGCCTCTTTCGTCTGCATATCTTTTCAACAGAGAGGAGAGAAAAAGTTTCTGTTGATGCCAAGAGGGGAAGACTCCTTTCTAAATTCACTTTCAGGGATTTTATTTAAGTACAACTTCCTCCTAAATGCAAAAGATTAAGGGTTGGTTTCTTACATGGGACTGAACGTGTCCTTCCTTTCTTGGTATTTCTGGACTTTCATATTTTTTTCCTTCATTATTTGATGACTCTTTTCCCACTGAGTTTTCCTATGATGTGGGAAAATGGGGCTTCCTAGTACTAGTCCCCTATGATGCAAGGGCAGCACACGATTTCTCTGTACCACAATGGTGGAAGTCCCAGATGCCCAATGATTTAGAGGTTTTCACCAACACAATGTGCTTTATGAAGGCACTTCTAGGCAAACCAATGGTCATAAGAAACTAAACTGACATAATCAAAAAGTAAAAAAGAAGGAAGTGGATGTCAGGGTAGATGTAGAAGTAAAAGGTTGCACTGGAATAGTCTGCATTTTAAAGTGGAATGAGTTATGCTGGGAGACTAGATAAGGTTCTAGTATAAGTCTTATTTTAATTAAATCAGTTGGCACATCCTTACATCTAAGTAAAAAATCAAGTGATTGCTGTGAGTCTTTAGGGACTGGGAAGATGATAAGGAAGCTTTTTGCACTGATCCATCCTTTATAACTGTCTGAGATTTTTGACATAAGGTGTATTGTTGCTCACTGTGATCAAGAACATGTTTTTATCTGCAAAATATTTACTCATATACATGATCTGTCTGGTTCAGAGGTAGTGCTGGGAATTATATGCATAAATGTGACATAATCAGTAGTCCATAATTAGAGAAGTGATAATGGTAGAATGGAAACAAGGCGGGAAGCTATCAGCACAGTCCTTGTTTTTCATTGACTTCCTTGAGGACCTGGGTTAAAGCTTCTAGTATCAGTATTTGCATATTAATAAGCTGATTTCTGTAAAACATACACATATGTATATATTTACTTAGTGGGGAGAGGATTAGGCTGAAATCAGAATCTGACAGTTTCATTTCAGGCACTTTTGAAGGAAAGGATTCTTTTCCTAACTTCCTCTTCCTAACTCAGTTAAGATTTTTGGAAATCCTTCCAAAATATTTCTCAAATCTTTTCGATTAGTGGGGGAAAACGACCAAAACAACAATCAATTTCTGTAAAATGTTATCCAGAAAAGTATCAAATGCAAGATATAAATTGTTCACAGTTATGAAAAGCTCTTTTAGCCGCTCTGAGTGAAGATATTATGAAGTGCAGAAAATGAAAGTTCTTTCATGGTCAAGGTATTTCAGGGCTGAGGCTGATATATCAGCAATTGATACCTATTTGCCATGCAGACTGGTGACTAACTTGGCACTACTGCCCTTTCTCTGACTTTTGCTCCGTGGAAAAAGGTGAGGGAAGAGATGTCAACGAATATTTATCCCAATTGAACAAAGATGTATTTATCTATTACTATGATGGAATCCATACACGCATTTTGAACACAGATAAGATTTTATAACTGTGATTTGACTCCATCAATGTTTGATGTAAAAGGCATTAGAAAAGGTAAAAGGTACATTTCACCATAGCACATTTTATTTTTATTGATTTCAGATTCCAGCATAAACTAATTTAGTCTTTATAAAACAAGTTTAAAAAACAGCTCGATCTCCCTTCTGCCTCTTCCATTCTTATTGGAACTTTATTCATGGTGTGATTTCATCTTGCATTTGCGGTCTCTGTATGCAGCAAGTTTCCTCCTTTATGGCTTTATCTGTGAGAGACAAATTATTACGCATTTGAAGCTATTTTAAATGACCATGAGGACATTCTTGGTGGCTTATTGAAATGATGGGATTGGTACTTCCTTAAATGTTTGGTCAGATTAAATCTTGGAACAGTGACTGAAAGTAAAATAAATGATAACATGATTTTGAACTTCATGAGTGTCTCACTTAGGTAACTCAAGGTCAAAAGGCATCTTGCTTTCTCATTTGTAGTATTCATACAGATTTACTAAATAGTATCAATATCTTGCAGGGCTGCATTTTTCAATAAAAACACATTATTTGAAAAATTTTCAATTTACTTGCACTTTGATCACGTATTCAGGGGCTATATATGAATATAACCAAGGCCCAAATATTTTCAAGCTTACTCCTGTTGAGAAGTCGCTTGCTGTACAGTTTCTTAAAAACAAATAAACTACTTTAAAGAAAAGATAGCAATATCCAGTCCTTCATGGTTTGTAATTTTCAAACTATTAAATACATTTGCTTATTTTTCTCTCTTTACTTATCTCTCTATTTGTTTCTTATTTGAAATATGTCTGGGCTGTCCACCTGTCCTTCTTTCAAAATGAAATGCGTGGTTATAACTTTTATTTTAAAATTGTAGAGGACTTCTGCTTTTGTTTTGCCACTTTTGTATTAATAAAAAATACTTTTTTGGGGTTTTTTTAAGTGTAGCCCGTACATCTGCAGTGCAAATCTGAATGATGAAATAAAGGCAATTTTCTTCTAGTGCATGCCTTTTCCTTCAAAAAAAACCACCCAACTCTTTACAAGATACAAGACAAATTACACAAAAGCAAACAGGCACTGATACACTGATAGGCTTACAACATAATTTAATTGTCTTGTGTGCCACACGATCACAAAGCAGGGCCATGTCTTGAGCACTTTGAGTGTAGGGAGGCTGCCAATAGATAAAAAGACCCTTTAAACTGGTTAAATGCATCATGAGTGTGTGCAGAACCCTCCTAGCTAACAGGTGGCTGAATAAAACTCAGCTGGTGTTGCACAGGGCTATAGCATTGACCTTCTTAAGGATAATTTCAACCCTCTTTAAAAAAAAATAAATTGTTACTGTACTTACTGTAGTGGAAACAATTTAAGAATGAATAATTTATTTTAGTCCCTTGAGGCACCGGTGACTCAGTCTCTGCTCTCTCTCTTTCTGTGTCTCTCAACTGAATTAACATAAAGGAAGACTGACAACAGCAAGCTGAAAAGAATTATGTTGTAAATGACTGGGAGGGGTAGGGGCTTCTGTTCCTCGATCCCATCTGGTCTTTAAAAAAACCTTGTTGTAGTTACCTCCAGATGGCTTTGTGTTACACTGGGTCTGGACAGCCAGGTGCCACTGTATCCTACTGGGTGTGATATTCATTGCTACATGCAGTAACAAAAATGGACTTTATTGCAAACTACTTTCTTTCAGGGTATTACACAAATATGAAATGAACACAGCTTATCAAACAAGAGCTTAGTGTGTCAGGAGCTGAAACTATCACACCTAAGACAAGACTGCCTTGTTATTTCACTTTTAACAATTGTCTTGAAAGGTGGAAATATCAACAATTTACAGTGTTTGTCTTCTAATAAATATATATTATATCATGTTAGTTATTTTTCCAGCAGCTGAAATGTTCAATTTATCCTAAGGCAATTGCTGGAAATGGTAGAGTAACAAAAGCTTGTTACAAAGTCAATTTTACGACAAGATTTGCTGTAGGCTAAGTTTGGGCTCGATCCTGTAGCACAGGACTGTAGCACACAAAGCTCTCCTTCCTCAGCCCCAGTCTCAGGCCTGTGCTTCTGCCCCAGACACAAATGTTGCTGCTTCTTTTCTCTTTTTATTGATATTGCTGTATTTATTTTATGTAGTTCCAAAACTTCCAAACTTACACCAGTCTTACATTTTCATATTTTCTTTCAAAAAGCAGTTGCTGAAGCTATTCTAAAAGAATCATTATTACTATTCTGCCATTTTCCAGAAAGGAAAAAAGAAAAACTTCAGGAAAAAATATAAACACAGGATTCAAAAAACTGACTTGCTCTGAAGCAACTAGCTGCATTTGGAAACAAAAGCGGGAAGGAAGCCAGGGGTTCCCACTGAAGTCTGATACCCAAATCCAGAGAAAATTTTAGGACTTTCAGAGGCCATGCACATTCAGTGGAAGCAAAAGTGCTTCACCACTTTTCTCTCTCCTTTCCTTCACTCTGTACCCAGGCAAATCCCCTGAGTTTATTTTCCCAGAATTATATTTGGCGAAGTCAGCTGAAATCGTATTAATGGATAGGGGGAGAAATGCCACATAGAGTATACCCCTGCCCACCTTTCCTACTCCCCTGCCCTGCCACACACTTGCCCCCATCCCACTTAGGAGCCTGGAGTTTCCTTGGAGCAGATTTTCATGGACACATGGAGACAGCCAGGTGTTCACTGCTGTCCTCTGAGCCAGCTTCTGAGTCACGCAGCTCTGGGATGGGTGCTGTGCTGGAGCAAGTGCGACTTCTCTCTTGAATGCTACAATTTATTCTGGTATTTCTAAGTTAACTATAAACTAACTAACCTGGGGATTGCTAGCAGTAGGAGCTTACAACGGGCAAGCCACCAAGTATGTTCACAGCTTCTCCAGCATGTTTTATAAAGCTCATGTGCAGTTCCCTTATTCCCCAGCTACACTGCCAGAGGCACTGCTGAGCAGCGGAGGTCCTGGTCCACAAACAGAAATGGCTATCCTAGCAATGCCTGGTCGCCACAAGTACAAGAACAGCACGTGCTTCTTTTCTGAGGTCTGAATCTTGCAGCTCCACTTAGTCTTGATGATGCCAACATTGTCCTTCTCCAGCCTTTGCCTACTTTCCACCATGTTGCATGTTCAAAGTAAGAGAAGATGTAACTGTGTGGCAGCTGTTTTTCTACTGCTAGTTACAAACATTCTCAACAGATGTTAGTAACTCATGGAAAAGTAAAAGATGCTCTTTACATCTTCTAATCTACCTGTGAAAAAGTGTAAGTAGACTCACAGCTGAGTTCCTAGCCTCCTTCATTACTATCATCATGTTAGTAATGTACTTCAGAGATAATTGCTTTTGTTCTAAGGCTCTTTTATTCTGTCCTGACAATGCAAATTTTAAGATTGAGATATTTTCTGAGAAGGGAAAGGAGTCTTAGCATACAGAAAAATCAAACTTTAAAAAGGTGGTGGGTTTTTTTTCATTGCCTCCAATTGAAACATATCAAAATGTGACTAGCCCTACCTTAAATCACCAGTGAGATTTTTTACTTGGGAATTATCTGCAGATGATTACAGTCTCCCATTTTCATAATTCAGCCTTCTTTCTTTACAAGGAAACTTTGATTTTGCTATTCGCTTGTTATTCAGACTTCAAATCAGTCATATCAAAAATAGAATATCCCTGCAAGGTAAAATAGATTTTTCACACATTCTCTGTGACTTGGGCAACATAATTTTATGGGATGTCTCTGATCAGCTCTTATTCACTCATTCCAGGAAGTTCAAATTCATCTAATAAAGCCTCAGTGTCATCTTCCATCACCATTACGAATACTCTCAAAGGAAATATGTGTTGTCCCAGAGACTTGGCAGACAAGTACATTAGTCAATCAGATCCTTTGCTATGAAATATGAATATAATTTTGGCATTAGAGACAAGGTCAGACTTATGATGACTTAGTACTGTGTAGTGGCAAGTTTCTACATGTTGACCAAGATAGTAAGAGATGTTTTATCTCTTTCCCTCTCTCCCCTTCTCTCTTTGCTTCGCCTTCTCTGGTGTGTGTGTATACATATATAACTCAGGGAGAAAATCTAAGAGATTAGATATCTATAATTATATGTATCTATCCTGTTAAAATGAGCAAAATTATATTTTATGTGTGTTTTTCAAAAGCTAAACCATATCTGAGATACTTATCAAAGTAATTTTATTTTTGTATGAGAAAGGGATACGTACATATGCCTAACATTAATGAAAATGATGTATGTATAAGTCAGACATGCTTGGGAAAATTAATTTTAGTCCATGTAAACTTCTCTACATGCATAATTTTCAATATATGAATACAAATTAGCTACATAGAAATGAAGAAAATGTCAGTTCTGGCTTTCAGTGTGAGTTATTTTTATAATAATTGGAGTTACATTATTATACTAATTGGAAAAATGAAGTTACCAGATCCTTCATTCTGACATTAATAAGAACCAACCAATGATAAGAATGATCTGAAGTATACATATGAAATACATGGTCCATTCTGGACCTTTGCTCTGTCAGTGATGCCAGCTACGTAGTTCATGTGCCACCTATAAAAACAGTACCTTTGATAAACCTCCATCAGACTTCTAACCTCTCATTACTCAGCTTCTTCCTCCAAACCTACTTCTGACAGCAAAGAAATTTGATGGATAACAGATGCTACATGCCCTGATGCAGAACTTGTATACAATAGAAGAAAAAACTCCCACTCCATTAATACTTTAACAAGTATATTGCACTTCCACCTTGTCCATTTGGGTTTTTTTCTTTTTTCAGACTGGGAAGATCTGGTAAAAGAACTGGTTTCTCCTGTATATGGAAGATGGCTAGCATTTGTTGGCATTAATGATAACTAAAGAAATTAAAGAAATACTAACTATATAATTTTAATACGTATGACGATGACATCAGTTAATCTGACTTCAAAGCTTCATTTCAGTATTAGTCTTGAGAGCTTATGCATTTCTAAGCAATTTTTACAACCCTTGATTAATGATTGCCTTCTGAATGTAGAACATTAATACAGTCCCTCAGTAGGTATGTTCATCCAAGAGACAATGTTTACAGGCAAAGCAAAATCACGGAGCACAGGAGATGATATAGTTATTGTTGAAAGCATTGTTTTGTCAATACCACTGAAGTGAAGCTGTGTCATATTGAACCATTTTTTCAGGAAGATCTTGCATAGTGAGCTTGCATGATTAGGCTTTTTTTCTTTTGTTTTGTGGTGTTTCATATTTGAAAAAATAAAAATTCTTCTAAGAAGTGTTATATAGGCAGCAGTGACATTTTTTGTTGAGCATTTCTCAACCTTCTGGGTGTTCCAGTTAACAAGGTTATGGTCCTGATTTAGGATGTACCATGTCAGGATGCATATTCAGAGTTAGTGTGAGTTTAGTGTTGCATGTTACCTTTCACTTTGCATGGAGGCTCTGCACATACCTGAGTAGGAATTATACAAGATAATACAGTGAACAAACTTACTGTAAACAAGCAAACAAAAAATCTGTCACCCTTCTGCATTTTGGGCAAGACTGCAATTCCTGAGACACCTCTTTGTTTCAGTACTGGATGGAGAAACTGAAGCTGCTTAGATGAAAATGCAGAAAAGAAAGTGTGGAACACCCAAAACTGTACATATATATATACATAGCTAAGAACTATGACACAATTTATCTAGTACAAGGCACATGAGAGTGCAATGGCACAAATTTGGCTAGAAAATAGTATCTATAGTCTCTGAATTCACTGACATAGCGTGGAAGAAGCTGTACCACCTATCCCACTTTCCTGAGTTATTTAGCTTCTGATAAACCTTTTTCTCTTATTTTGAAAGTTTTAGGGTAAATCAATGTATTTATTGAAATAATTCTTTGTAAAAAGGTCTGCTCTTACTTATTTCTCAGGTCAGTCATCTTGAGGCATGGTGTAGCATTGCAGTGCAGTTTTAAAAGCGGCAGCAGAAATGGAAAAGCTCCTCTGACAAAACAGCATGGCCTTAATGAGAAAAATGATGCATTTTACAGCTGGTGAGTTGAGTGTAAATTTTCTGTATTTGCTCACCTGAAAGCCTTATTGTTTCATAGTTGGAATTTACAGGTAATCAAAAATGACTACATCCTAGTGTTAGGGATCTTCCACTCAAATTTCACTCAATAAGCTTTCAAACATTCTTAAACTCAAGCCAGACCTCAAACCATACTCTAAAAAGCCATGAACTCTCTTCTACACATGGTCATATCTTTTTAATTATTATTAATCTGAATCACTTGACTTTACGGTGATTTATGGACCTTTATGAGATGGAGCCTTGCAGTGCAGCGTTGTCACAACAGGCAGAATACAAGTCACAGCAGGGAATATGCAGGTGGTGTAAAGCTCTGCTGAGCCCTGCCTTGAAAACAGCAGGGTTCTGCATTTGCCAACGTTACGGTGCTTTAAACGAGGCAATATAGATGTGGCATAGGGATGTTCTCACCAATTCTCTGTTTGTAGACTACTCCCAAATTAGTAATAACCAGACTGGGGTTAACTTGACTGGGGTAGTGAATATGGGAGTTGAGCTGAGATTGGGGTCTAAGACAGAAGGTAAGGATGTGAGCTGGAGTAGGTGGCAGGATGTGACATAGGATGGTGCAAGGATGATCGATCAGTGAGATTATTGGGAAAGCAGGAGGTGGCAAGTGCTGGAAGTCACCTTTGATAGCCACTTCTACCCAGCCACATTTAACTGCCTCCAGCCCAGCCCTCATCAACCATTTGACTCATGGCACTGCCCGTTTAAGACACAGTCTAACACTCTCTAAATTCAGGTGAGCCTTCCTACTGATTTCAGTGGGAAGATGACCCCCTGTGATAACATTTGGTACCATGTTTTTAAATACTGTTACCCTCACATTCTCTTTACATTTTACTTTTCCTCTGTAATCACCTACTGTGTAGCTATTTCAATGGCAAATACTTGGTGGGCAAGGACACCCTGTACACAGACAACCAGTTCTAGAAGGGGCATTTCTTTTGTGCAAATAAGTGATATAAGTAATATACTGAGAAACCTACCCATAAGTCTGGTCCTGAGATCTTCATACTGAGAATAGTCTCACCAATGCAAGATTGACTGTGGTTGTGGTGTTTTATTCTGTTTAATGTAAAAAATGCAAATCAGAATAAAATAACTCATTATTCCAACACATTGGAATGTGTGCATTAAAATTTTGGTTCATGCTTGGTACCTACCTCCTTTGAAGTGTTCTGAAAAAAAGGTGATTGCACTTAAAGAATACTCCATAATACGGGGAAAGATTTTTGTCTTGTTTAAATGTCGTTGACAGAGATTAATATAGCAAGATTAATACTTCTACAGAGTTAAAGAAAACAGGAATGGATGTGTTGGGCATTGTTTCTTTGCTTATTTTTAACGAATCTACAATGTACCATAAGGATCATTTGAAGTATATATTCTTTATAATGATAAAAATGTCATATCACACATTGGTCCAATATTATGACTAATGTGGTAGAAAGATATATATTTTAGCTTGTGTCAGCCTATTTTTGAAAATTATGTATTAAATTAGCAAATCTCATTTTTCTTTGAAATGTAATGTTTCCCTTCCAGCCCTCAATTCTGAAGCAATGTTTTGTAAGTGTTATGGTTGCTGTAATGCCATCACTCCTGCCTCTTAATGAGTGTGACTCACAAGAGATAAAATCCTTCTGCTGGGTGGGAGATGTATGAGAAATTCAATTCTGTATTGTTCTGGAGTAGATGATAAAAGTATGGAAACTTTCAAAGAAAATCTTCCTCAGGGATTAAAAGAAAAATCTCATTTGTTTGTGGTTAGAGTTGGAAGGGACCTTGAAGATCGTGTAGTTCCAAGCCCCCTGCCATGGGCAGGGATACCTTCCACTAGACCAGGTTGCTAAAAACCCCATCCAGCCTGGCCTTGAACATTTCCAGGGATGGGGCATACACAACTTCCCTGGGAAACCTGTTCCAGTGCCTCACCACCCTCACAGTAAAGAATTTCTTCCTAATATCTAACCTCAATCTACCCTCTTCAAGTTTAAAACCATTACCCCTCGTCTGATCACTACACTCCCTCATAAAGAGTCCCTCCCCATCCTTCCTGTAGGCCCCCTTTAGGTACTGGAAGGCCACTATAAGGTCTCCCCAGAGCCTTCTTTTCTCCAGGCTGAACAGCCCCAAATGTCTCAGCCTGTCTTCATAGGAGAGGTGCTCCAGCCCTCTGATCATCTTTGTGGCCCTCCTCTGGACCTGCTCCAACAGGTCCATGTCTTTCCTATGTTGAGGGCTCCAGAGCTGGACCCCAGGTGGGGTCTCATGAGAGCGGAGTAGATGGGCAGAATCACCTTCCTTGACCTGCTGGCCATGCTTCTTTTGATGCAGCCCAGGATACGGTTGGCCTTCTGGGCTGCGATCGCACATTGCTGGCTCATGTTGAGCTTCTTGTCAATCAGCATACCCAGGTCCTTCTCCTCAGGGCTGCTCTTGATCCATTCTCTGCCTAGCCTGCAGTTGTCCTTGGGATTGCCCCAACCCACGTGCAGGACCTTGCACCTGGCCTTGTTGAACTTCATGAGGTTGGCTTGGGCCCACCTCTCCAGCCTGTCCACGTCCCTCTGGATGGCATCCCTCCCCTCCAGCGTGTCTGCCTCGCCAAACAGCTTGGTATCATCGGCAAACTTGCTGAGGGTGCACTCTACCCCACTGTCCATGTCGCTGACAAGGATGTTGAATAGTACAGGTCCCAGTACTGACCCCTGAGGAACGCCACTCGTCACTGCTCTCCACTTGGACACTGAGTCGTTGACCGCAACTCTTTGAGTGCGACCATCCAGCCAGTTCTTTATCCACCGAGTGGTCCATTTGTCGAATCCATGTCTCTTCAATTTAGAGACCAGGATATCGTGTGGGACAGTGTCAAACGCTTTGCACAAGTCCAGGTAGATGACATCAGCAGATCTTCCCTTGTCCACTGCTGCTGTAACCCCTTCGTAGAAGGCCACCAAATTTGTCAGGCATGACTTGCCCTTGGTGAAGCCATGTTGGCTCTCGCCAATCACCTCCTTGTTTTCTGTGTGCTTCAGCAGAGTTTCCAGGAGGATCTGCTCCATGATCTTGCCAGGCACAGAGGTGAGACTCATCGGCCTGTAGTTCCCAGTTTATCTTTTCCCTTTTCCAGTCAGCGGGAACTTCACCGGACTGCCATGACTTCTCAAGTATGATGGCTAGTGGCTTAGTATTCTTAATATATTTTTGCAGTTAGTGGAATATTTCGTAAAAAAACCCCAAGAATGCTCTCAGTTTTCTACTTCTCTGCTATTTGCAATTACTTAAGTGTGCAATATGCTTTTAAAGCAGCATCTTGAAAACAGAGTACATCATTACATAAACATTGTGAAGGAATCTACAACCACAGTATTCTGAAGCACTCATAACAGTAATCCTCAACATCTAAACCTAACAATAAATTTTTATGAGCTAATTTATTTTTAAGTTGAAGAGGTTATAGTTTGTAAGGGCCAGATAGAAACTGGTCCTGAAATACGTGAAAATATTCTCATGACCAACAATAGCAATACCACTATCATTAACAGAGAGTATTTACATGGAAATCAGTAATATTTTCTTCTTCATACACAGAGACTTGTATTTAAGAGAGTACTGAAAGATTTGACAAAAAAATGGATTGTTCAATATACCTAGTTTTCTAAAGAGAAGGAAAAAGAATACTCTGTTAGATAAATTTGGCAAATTATGTTATCTGCTGCTAATGGAAAATTCAATAAAGGTTCTGAATTAATTTTTAGGTGCACACAGGGTTTATCTACATCCACATGAGAATTTGCAGAATTCTGCAATTCGACATAGAAAAGTTCTATCAGATTATCTGTTTCATCTCCCTGTTGCGGAAATACTGTTCACAACCAAATTCTTCATATTGTTTAGTCCAATTTGCATTTAGTTCTTTTTGAGTGGAATCAGTTTTCAATCAGATCAGCATTTGCCCTAGCTCACTATGTTCACCATAGATGTCTTGTGGAATCAGAGAAATGAGCTGCAGCCTGTATTTCTATCACATGAAAACAACTACATCAAAACATACCTTCTTTCCTATATCATCTCTCCACATTTTCCCTGTTGCAACCTACATTCTCCTGTATGTTTAATCTTGGAGAAAGGAAGGATGGTTTAAAGAGTAATAGAATAAAAACTCTATTTTATTTCAGATTCTAACATCTCATCATCTACGTTCTGATTAGTCCTTTAGAGTATACACACCTCAGTCTCATATGAATGTAAACTCAAATATGTGTGGACAAATATTCAATGTAGGGCTTGCAAGGTAGAGCAGACAAGGTATAGCTAAAATTATGTAGATTAATTTTCAATAGTTGATCCTCAGGTACTCCCATTGAGGAATTTGTATGGACTTATGCAAGTGCAGAGCAGAGACATAAACAAGATCTTGTAAAAAAATGGCAATTCAAATATATTTATGAAAACTGTCAGGATGTCTTCACTCAAAACCTCTTCTCATCAAATATGTTTGTCACTACAGTACAATTGTGAAGATAAGAGGAGGATATTGTCTGGCTTTTCATTCTTCTTCTTTATTTTTTTATTTTATTTCACCTCATACTTTATCCTCCAAATGCAAAACTAATAACTTGGCAGTCACATCTTACAGCGTGACAAAACTGTAAATTAAATTGGGAAGGGATGGCAAAGCATGTTGCCCATTTATTCTGTAATTAAATATCTCCTTAAATCGAATCAGTAAGAGGACAAGCCAGCTGAAATGCTTGTGCCCATCTTTACATGATGTAAAGTGTCAGCTGAACCAAGCAAAAGACTGTATGGAGAGTCACTCCTCTGAGACCTGCTGCAGTATTGATTCTTTATTAAGGTACTCAGTAGCAAAAAGAAATTCTGCATGATTGTTCAAACATGCTCCTTTAAACACTATGAAATATCCTTTGCTTGACAATAACTTCTCAGAAAATTTTTAATGCACACTTTAGAAAATAGTCCAGTGATAATTTTGTATCAGACAATTGACTTGAGTCAAAAAAGTCATATCCTTGTCAAAGAGCAGTACAAATTATTGAAAATTTCTTATTCTGATTCTCCTTGGATACGGTTTCATTTCTATCTATCTAACAGGAAAGAAAGAAAACTGCAATTACAGCAGTGCTATTCATGCTACTATCCTTACAGGTCTATCAGGTTTTCCAGCATTAACCCCTATTGTTACAGGTTTCTCAACTCAGCAGTAGTCTGGCACCCATGAGCTCAGCTGTTCTTCAATGTCTGAATCCTAACAAGGATTATATATTTAAAACACTTTGGGCCATATTCTGTTCTTAATTATCCTGCTATAAATCTGGACTCATACCATAGTACCCAAGCACTATCTTTCCATTCCACTTTTTGACTTCTAGGAATAATTCTGTTCAAAAATAATGCATGAAATCAACTAGTGTCCTAATACAGATTTAGTAAACTGGAGATTTCAGAGAGGAAGAAAGTATTACAATGCCCCTTATTATAGAAATGATTTGATTATGTTTAAACCCAGTAGGGTAAACATATTGCACTTGAAAAACTTTTTGATCGTTATCACGTCTGCAAGTGCGTCAGAGGAGTTTTTATAACTCTTAGAAAAATTGCTAGGCATTTTATATCATCATCATCGTCTCGCCGAGACGAGCAGCTCCGGTGCAGGCACGTCCGCAGCGGAGCCGGCTGATCTCAGCGAAAAAGGGCCTTTTTCAGAGCTTTTTTGAGCCAGGGGAGCGGCACAGGGACCCGCAGGGCGCCGGCGGCTCGAGGGAGAGCAGCTGACGTGAAGGGGCGGCACCAGCGGCAACGGCGGCTCCCCCACTCCCATAAGAAGCAGCCCGAGGGAGCGCTGCGACTAGAGCGTGGTGTGTCAGTCAGGGCGTGGCGCGGCGCGGCAGTTTGCGCAGAAGGGCGCGCAGGAAGGGTGCTGCCATTTCTGCTGGTTCCAGAGGCGGGTTCACCCGGTAAGAGAAGCGCAGGCATGGTCCCCACCCGCCGGAAATCCTTGTCCTCAGCACCTGCCAGAGTAGACACAGCAACACAGACAGTGCTCCCTTGGAAACACACAGGCACCCAGGCCTCTGGCTGCAGGGAGTGCCACAGCCTTGCTCTACGAGCAAGTGGTAGCGGTAATAATGGCTGTGTAAGGTGTGAGCAAGTGGATGATCTGCTGAGCCTGGTGGCAGAGCTCAGGGATGAAGTTGAGTGACTAAGGAGTATCAGGGAGAGTGAGAAAGAAATAGACGGGTGGACCCAGGCCTTGAGCTCCGTGAAAGAGAGACCGGGCCAGGCACCGGAAATAAAAAAAGACCACAGGGATATCATTTCTATGCCCTGTAGGGCTGAAGGGACGGAAGGCAGAGGCCTACTGAAAAATGATGAATGGAGGCAAGTCTGCAGTGGGTGCAGCAAGCGAGCCCCCTCCTTGCCCGCCTCCCCTCCCCTAGTACCATTATACAACAGGTACGAGGCCCTGGGCATGGTAGGGCAGCCTAAGGACAACAAGGCGGACAGTCCTAATACATCACAGGAGACGCCAGGACTGGGAAGGCCCACTCACAACATTAAGACCGCTGCTACAAGGAAGAAAAGGAGAGCTATAGTCGTGGGCGACTCAGCACTGAGGGGGACTGAGGGCTCAATATGTAGGGCAGACCCCACTCTCAGGGAAGTCTGCTGCCTCCCGGGGGCACGCATTAGGGCCATCACTAAGAGACTCCCTAGCCTGGTGCAGCCCTCGGACTACTATCCGCTGCTCCTGTTCCATGTGGGGGGCGATGAATGTGAAGATCGGAGTGCAAGGATGATTAAAAGGGATATCAGGGCCTTAGGACAGTCACTACAGGGATCTGGAGCACAGGTGATTTTTTCATCCCTAATTCCTGTTGTGGGCAATGACATTGAAAGGAACAGACGAGCTCAATCTGTTAATACATGGCTCTGTGACTGGTGTCAACGCCACAATTTTGGGTTTTTTAACAATGGAATGGCCTATGTGGCATCAGGCCTGCTGGCATCAGATGGGGGCTGGCTCACTCAAAGAGGGAGGAGGGTTTTTGCCCAAAAATTGGCAGGGCTTGTTAACAGGGCTTTAAACTAGATTTGATGGGGGAAGGGGGTATTATCAGGGTTGCCCATGACCAGCCAAGGGATGTTGCATCAAGGAAAGGGGAACAGGGTGCTGGTGAGGGCCTGCAGCCATTAGCTCCAAGATGTGCCGGCTACGCTGCAGCATGCTCAAAGCCACGTGTAGATGAGCTAGGAGCTCCTGGACCAACGGGAGCCAATGGGGAGGCACTGTTAATACAGGGCAAAGGAATGCTGCCTGGAGAGCAGCACAAAGTAATTACAGCTGCTCCAACCAAATCAGCCTCAACGAAGACATGGCTGAAGTGCCTCTACACAAATGCATGGAGCATGGGGAACAAACAGGAGGAACTAGAGATGTGTACACGCCTCCAAGGCTACGATCTCATCAGCATCGTAGAAACTTGGTGGGACGACTCCTATGACTGGAGCGTCGGCATGAAAGGGTACAGGCTCTTCAGGAGAGACAGGCAAGGGAAACGAGGAGGCGGTGTTGCCTTATATGTGGACGAGCAGCTGGAATGCATGGAGCTCAACCTGGGGGAGGATACAGAGCCAACTGAGAGCCTATGGGTCAGGATTACAGGGAAATCGGGAGCAGGGGACGTTACAGTGGGGGTATGCTACAGGCCACCCGACCAGGAAGACCAAGTGGATGAAGCACTCTATAGACAGATAAGGGCGGCATCATGTTCACAGACCTTGGTTCTCATGGGTGACTTCAACCACCCTGACATCAGTTGGAAGGATAACACAGCCAGGCACAGGCAATCCAGGAGGTTCCTGGATTGCATTGAGGACAACTTCCTTCTCCAAGTGGTTGAGGAGCCGACGAGGAGAGGAGCCATGCTGGACCTTGTTCTTACCAACAAGGAAGGGCTGGTTGACAGGGTCAAACGCAAGGGTAGCCTGGGCTGTAGTGACCATGAAATGGTCGAGTTTGAAATCCTCAAGGCAACGAGGAAGGTGCGCAGCAGGCTGACAACCCTGGACTTCAGGAGAGCCGACTTTGGCCTCTTGAAGAATCTGCTTGGTATGGTGCCGTGGGATGAAGCGCTGGAGGGAAGAGGGGTCCAAGAAAGCTGGTTAATGTTCAAGGACCACCTCCTCCAAGCACAGCAGCAATGCATTCCTACAAAGAGGAAGGCAGGCAGAAAAGCCAGGAGGCCTGCGTGGATGAGTAAGGAGCTCCTGGAAGTGACCAAAAGAAAAAAGGAGGCCTACAGGGAGTGGAGACAGGGGCGGGTAGCCTGGGAGGATTACAGAGGAATCGTTCGAGCAGCCAGAGAGCGGGTTATACAAGCTAAAGCCCAGCTAGAACTAAATCTGGCCAGGGACATTAGGACAAACAAAAAATCCTTCTATAGGTATGTCAGTGAGAAAAGAAAGACTAGGGAAAATGTAGGCCCTCTCCGGAAGGAAACGCAAGAACTGGTTACCCGGGACAGCGACAGAGCTGAGGTACTCAATGACTTTTTTGCCTCAGTCTTCACAGACAAGGACAGCAGCCGCACTGCCCAAGACGCAGATTGCAAAGGAGAGGATTGGGAGAATGGAGCACCGCCCACTGTAGATGAGGATAAAGTGAGAGACCACCTGAGGAACCTGAAGGTGCACAAGTCCATGGGACCTGATGAGATACATCCACGGGTCCTGAGGGAACTGGCACATCAAGTCGCTAAGCCACTAGCCATCATATTTGAAAAGCCGTGGCAGTCTAGCGAGGTTCCTGCCGACTGGAAAAGGGGAAACATAACCCCTATTTTCAAAAAGGGAAACAAGGAAGACCCGGGGAACTACAGACCAGTCAGCCTCACCTCTGTGCCTGGCAAGATCATGGAGCAGATCCTCCTGGAAACTCTGCTGAGGCACATAGAAAACAAGGAGGTGATTGGCGAGAGCCAACATGGCTTCACCAAGGGCAAGTCATGCCTGACAAATTTGGTGGCCTTCTACGAAGGGGTTACAGCGGCGGTGGACAAGGGAAGATCTGCTGATGTCATCTACCTGGACTTGTGCAAAGCGTTTGACACTGTCCCACACGATATCCTGGTCTCTAAATTGGAGAGACATGGATTCGATAAATGGACCACTCGGTGGATAAAGAACTGGCTGGATGGTCGCACTCAAAGAGTTGCGGTCAACGACTCAGTGTCCAAGTGGAGAGCAGTGACGAGTGGCGTTCCTCAGGGGTCAGTACTGGGACCTGTACTGTTCAACATCCTTGTCAGCGACATGGACAGTGGGGTAGAGTGCACCCTCAGCAAGTTTGCTGATGATACCAAGCTGTTTGGCGAGGCAGACATGCTGGAGGGGAGGGATGCCATCCAGAGGGACGTGGACAGGCTGGAGAGGTGGGCCTGTGCCAACCTCATGCAGTTCAACAAGGCCAAGTGCAAGGTCCTACACCTGGATCAGGGCAATCCCAAGCACAAATACAGGCTCGGCGGGGAATGGCTGGAGAGCAGCCCTGTGGAGAAGGACCTGGGGGTGATGATTGATGAGAAGCTCAACATGAGCCAGCAATGTGCGATCGCAGCCCAGAAGGCCAACCGTATCCTGGGCTGCATCAAAAGAAGTGTGGCCGGCAGGTCAAGGGAGGTGATTCTGCCCCTCTACTCCGCTCTCGTGAGACCCCACCTGGAGTACTGCATCCAGCTCTGGAGTCCCCAACATAAGAAGGACATGGACCTGCTGGAGCGCATCCAGAGGAGAGCCACGAGGATGATCAGAGGGCTGGAGCACCTCTGCTATGAGGAGAGGCTGAGAGAGTCAGGCTGAACAGCCTGGAGAAGAGAAGGCTCCGGGGAGATCTTATTGCGGCCTTCCAGTACCTAAAGGGGGCCTACAGGAGAGCTGGGGAAGGACTTTTTACTAGGGCATGTAGTGATAGGACAAGGGGGAATGGCTTTAAGCTGGAAGAGGGCAGGTTTAGATTAAACATTAGGAAGAAGTTTTTCACTTTAAGGGTGGTAAGGCACTGGAACAGGTTGCCCAGAGCGGTTGTTGAAGCCCCATCCCTGGAGGTGTTCAAGGCCAGGCTGGACGTGGCCTTGGGCAACCTTGTCTAGTGGCACATGGCAGGGGGGTTGGAACTAGAATGCCCTGGGCTAGGGAACTAGAATGCAGGGCTAGGGAACTAGATGATCTTTAAGGTCCCTTCCAACCTAAACCATTCTATGATTCTATGTGCCACGTTGGAGGGCTGGATTATCCTTGCCATGGAGATTTTACTGCTGGGCAGAACAGCAAAAGAAAAGGGAAAGAGACAGCTGAGGGATCAAAGGGTCAGGCCCCTTTTCTTCCTTCAATGGCCGACGTCTGAGGAGGACTCTGTTCGTCTGCCTTTGGTCCCGATCCTGAATCCAGATCCGGAATCCAGTTCCCGTCCGTCACTGAGTCCAGCCTGGGACTGCCCCAGTGGCAGCCGGTGTCGTGATTGTCATCCTGGGAGCTTGATACGGTTTTGTATATATTTCATTATTTCCTTTTATTGTATTATTAACATTTCATTAAAGTAGTTTAGTTCCTTCTAAACTCATAAGTCTCTTTTTCCTCCTCTACCTCTCTCTTTGAAGAGGGGTAGAGGGGAGCATTTTTCGGTCCCATCTGGGGTCTCCTATGTCCCCAGTTGCCAATTTGGCCTAAACCATGACAATCCCAAAGCCGTAGCGTTCGCAATGTCCAACATTTGCTGTCCACTGCTGAGAGTGCACAGCTTCCTAGTGGTACAGTTGGCTGAGTATAATTTTTGCATTTTCTGTATTGGTATCGGGATCAATAGTGGTTCTTTAGTGCTATCAATGTTAATTATCTAATCTTATTCTATTAAATCTGTTTATATTTCATCTCCTGGGTTTCCTTGTTTTTTTCCCCCATTCCCCTTCCCAGGTGGGGAGGGGTCATCGGGTGACAGAATGATTGTCTAAATGACAATAAATTTTTATGGGTTTCTCAAACCCAAAACAGCTCTCATTATTTCTAGTATTTAATTGAGGCAGGATAGGAAAACCTAAAATATGGTGTCTGATGATATGGTATGATGGAATAGTTTCTTTTTTTTGGCCACTGCTTCCCTTCCAAAGGACTAAAAACTGCTAAATGATGAACCTGTTAAAATTTCATTGAAGTCAGATTAATTTTGTGTGCACTTAAATCATAGGAAGAAGGTATCTACCACCAATTTCATGAAAACAAAATTAAATATGTTAAAATGTCATCCTCCAGGTTTAGATCCTGATTCGAAGTGCGTTGAAATACATAGGTGTATCCCGATCCTCTTTTTTAAGGTAGCGCTAGGCTAACGTAAAGTTTTTCTTTTAATACTGGTCAGAAAAAATGTCAAAGAACTGAATATGGGATTCAACAGTCACATCAGATTTATCACCCTTAATATTGAAAATACTTTTCTAGGCTGACTAACTCAGAACTATAAGATTATCTAAAATGATGGTTTCTAAAGCTACATCCACTTCATACATCATCAGTGAGTCTCCACAAGAGCTAGCTCTTCACTGCCATTTGAACAAACTATCTGGCAGATAAAGAAATGCTGATCTAGGGAACTCGGTTCACTTCTATATGATCATAGAATCATAGAATAATAGAATGGTTTAGGTTGGAAGGGACCTTGAAGATCATCTAGTTCCAACCCCCCTGCCACAGGGCAGGGCAACTAGGGGACACCTCCCAGTAGACCAGGTTGCTCAAAGCCCCATCCAACCTGGCTTTGAACTCTTCCAGGGATGGGGCATCCACAACTTCCCTGGGCAGCCTGTTCCAGTGTCTCACCATCCTCAGAGTAATAACAAATTTAGCTGACCTTGGTTGTTATAGCAATAGGTATAAGCAAGAGCCTCTCTGCATACCATTCCTTGGTATTAACTATAAACATCAGATGTTATCACTCTGGAAGCAGACACTGTCTAAAAAAATATGCCATCAATTTCAGAGAGTGCAGTTAGTTAGAAGAGACTTAACTGAAAAGTAAAATCAGTAAAATCAGGAGTCACTGGAATTGACCCCCGGTGTCCTGCCAGTCTGCAGTTTGGCATGGGGGCAGTACTGATCAGAGCAAATTCAGCCAGCCTGATGGTATGGTTTTCATTCAATTTAGGGAGAAAAAATTGCATGTTGACTCCTGACATTTCCTAGTAGAACTCAAAAGTTTCTCTAGAATGGACAAGGAGAGTTTTTCTCATTTTATTATAGGGCAGAGCAATAATGTCAGAAACACAGTATTACATGCTACCAGTGTCCAAACTGCAGTCTAATACAGTTTGATAATGGCAACAAGGCAAATGGAGCATGAACTATGAAAATACAGCCAAGAATCATTGAGAATACTGGGAAGAAATGGTGATATCTCATCACTGTTGCCTTCCCTTTCCTTACTCTTATCAATATAATCTTATAGATTTAGATTTATAGATTAAGATTATCAAATAATCTTATCAATACTTATAAATACTTAAGGGGAGGGTGCCAGGTAGATGAGAATAGCCTTTTTTCAGTTGTGCCCAGTGATAGGACTAGAGGTAACGGGCACAAAGTTGAGCACAGGAAGTTCCATCTTAACATGAGGAGGTACTTCTTTACTCTGAGGGTGGCAGAGCACTGGCACAGGCTGCCCAGAGAGGTTGTGGAGTCTTCCACACTGGAGACATTCAAAACCCGCCTGGATGCCGTCCTGTGCAATGTGCTGTAGGTGTCCCTGCTGTGGCAGGGGGGGTTGGACTTAGATGATCTCCAGAGGTCCCTTCCAACCCTGACGATACTGTGATACTGTGATACTGTGATACTCTATGTCATCCTATTTCATCCTTTCATCCTACCTAAATCTCACAGCTACTGACAGGCAGAATGTACTAAACATTTTATCTTTTTTAAATGCAGCTCTGACCACGCATCTTCCTGCTTTCATCTGCATGCTCTAGTGAAGCACACTGGATCAACTGTCAATTAGAAAACTGAATTAATTCTGTCATCCCCATAGACACGCTTTGTATGCCACAGTTTAGTGCTTCCTCTGTGTAGATTCGTACCAGCTGAGGAACTGATTCTAGAGATACAGTAAGACATCATTTCTTGAGTGTTTGTTTTTTAAATATTGGGTTATGTTTACATGTTCCTATTAACAGAGGTTGACATTTAGCTGACTACGCACTGTGTCAGTTGCTTGAGATTCTTGGATGAGAATAAAATAAACATCATGATTCATTTACTGAAGCTGTAGAAAAAAGTCTTACAAGAAGTGAAATATTTAATCTGGAATGATTTCTCTTCCTCTTTTGCAGGCAGCATCCTAAAGGTTGTCGTGGTTTAGGCCAAATCGGCCACTGGGGACATAGGGGACCCTAGATGGGACCGACAGATGCTCCCCTCTACCCCTCTTCAAAGAGAGAGGTAGAGGAGGAAAAAGAGACTTATGAGTTTAGAAGGATCTAAACTACTTTAATGAAATATTAATAATACAATAAAAGGAAATAATGAGAAATATACAAAACCGTATCAAGCTCCCAGGATGACAATCACGACACCGGCTGGCACTGGGGCAGTCCCAGGCTGGACTCAGTGACGGACGGGAACTGGATTCCGGATCTGCATTCAGGATCGGGATCAAAGGCAGACGAACAGACAGAGTCCTCCTCAGACGTCGGCCATTGAAGGAAGAAGGGAAAGAGGGCTGACCCTTTGATCCCTCAGCTTTTATCCTGAGCATGAGGCAGATGGGATGGAATACCCTGTTGGTCAGATTTGGGTCACCTGTCCTGTCCGCTCCTCCCCGCAGGTGGGACCCCACTACGCTTTTCCGCTTCCGACCCTCCAACGTGGCAAATAACAAAGTTGGTTGGCCTTGGGTGTTATAGCAATAAGTATAAGCAAGAGCCTCTCTGCATCCCATGCCTGGGCATCAACTATAAACATAGGTCTTATCACTCTGAGAGAGTGAAGGTTGTCTGCATAATATGCTGTTAATTTCAGTAGTTAGAAGAGGCCCAGCTAAGAAGCGAAGTTACTGAACAAAATTGGTCCTGTTTTACCTCAAACCAGGACAAGGTAAACTATGATGTGCTTAGATGAGGTAGATATGAGTGCAGTATAAACATACAGATAGACAGTTGTAGTAATAGTATAGTAGATGAGGCAAACAATAAGTGCAAATAAATAACACTAATTTGAAAATATATCTATGCATAACACACCACAGTCTTTATCCAGTATATGAAATAAAAGGTTTCAGATTTCCTGGGTTAAATCCTTTTATCTTTATTCTGATGAAGCTCTCTCTGAGGTCAGTGACTAGTTTAAGAGAAGACAAACTCCAATGTAGAGTCTACTGCTTGCTTTGCAGAAGTTTAAAATTGATGCTCATGTGGTAGGTATTAGATAATGCATAGTGGGCTGATTCTGATTTCAAGTGAACACAAATCAGAACTGACTGTCCTGAAGTCAGTGAAGCTACTGAGATGTGAAACTCCTGTTAAATCACAGTGAGACCTATGGATGCATTTTTAACCAGGCAGATTTCCTCTTTTTTATTCTGAAACATGGAACACAGAGAGCCACCTTATTTGAAGTGGAAAAGTATAAGATCAGCTGAGTTATGGGAGCACCAGATGATATCTATACCATTAAACAGTGCCTAGGTATATTTGTAGGCACAGGAACTCATCAGCACCCATGCTGACAATGTGTTATAACAGTCCCTCCTACACTTCTAGCCCATAGCAACAACATATCTCCCAAACAATTCCCTGACACAGAAGCAATGACCAGATAGCTTTCCCAAAAGACAGTCTGGATGTTACGTTCCTGTTCTGGTGAATAGCAGAATTGAACATTGCAGAGGCCCATTATTTCATGTCATCTGCTGTCAGTTCCAGAAAAAAGTTCTGGACATCTTTAGGTTACTAGAATTGTTGTATCCTTCTTTACAGATCTAGCCATTGTATCATGCATTGTGGTGGGTTGACCCTGGCTGGATGCCAAGTGCCTACCAAAGCCGCACTATCACTCCCCCTCCTCAGCTGGACAGGGGAAAGAAAATATAACAACAAGTTCATGGGTCGAGATAAGGACAGGGAGATCACTCAGAAATTACCATCATGGGCAAAACAGACTCAACTTGGGGAAATTAGTTTAATTTATTACCAATCAAATTAGAGTAGGGTAATAAGAAATAAAAATAAATCTTAAAAACACTTCCCCCCCCGCCCCTCCCTTCTGCCCAGTCTTTACTACCGAGTTCTCTACCTTCTCCCCCTGAGCAGCACAGGGGGATGGGGGTTACGATCAGTTCATCACTGTTTCTGCTGCTCCTTCCTCCTCAGGGGGAGGACTCTTCACACTCTTCCCCTGCTTCAGTGTGGGGTCCCTCCCACAGGAGACAGTTCTCCACAAATTTCTGCAATGTGAGTCCTTCCCACGGGCTGCAGTTCTTCACGAACTGCTCCAGCATGGGTCCCCCACAGAGTCACAAGTCCTGTCAGCAAACCTGCTCCAGCATGGGTTCCTCTCTCCACAGGTCCACAGGTCCTGCCAGCAGACTACTCCAGCATGAGGTCTCCACAGGGTCACAGACTCTTTTGGGGATCCACCTGCTCTAGCGTGGGGTACTCCACAGGCTGCAGGTGGATATCTGCTCCACTGTTAACCTCCATGGGCTGTAGGAGGACAGCCTGCCTCACCATGGTCTTCACCATGGGCTGCAGGGGAATCTCTGCTCCCGCGCCTGAAGCACCTCCTCCCCCACCTTCTTCACTGACCTTGGTGTCTGCAGAGTTGTTTCTCTCACATATTCTCACTCCTCTCTTCAGCTGCAGTTGAGCAGGTGGATTTTTTTCCTTCTTAAATATGTTATCACAGAGGCGCTACCACCGTCACTGATTGGCCTTGGCTAGCGGCAGGTTCTTCTTGGAGGCAGCTGGCATTGGCTCTGTTGGACATAGGGGAAGCTTCTAGCTGCTTCTCACAGAAGCCACCCCTGTAGCCCCCCTGCTACCAAAACCTTGTCACGGAAACCCAATACATGCATTTATGAAGAATTTCAGGCATTTGTTAAAAAGGAATAGGTATTAATAAATTTGCACACACCACTGTCCTGGTTTGAGCAACACAGGACTTATTTATCTTCTAAAGCTTGGGAAAACTACACTTTTAGAAGAATCCAGTGTCTGAATTTGTGAAAATATTTACTTTATAGCCAGCTATGGTGTCTGGGTTTCAAGGTCTCAGTGTTTTTGAGTTAGCCAGGTGCAGGGATGAGGAGGAGCAAGACCCAGGCACTTGACCCAAGCTGGCCAACAGGATTATTTCATACCATGAACACCACATTCAATATAAATTAGAAAGTTTGCTGCGACGTTTTGTCTTCTATGATGGCTGCCATCCTGAGAACTTCTTGCCCTGGCACCAGACCCCTGAAGCCTTCCCTTCCTCCTGAAGCCATAGCACTCGCAGTGTCTGACATTTGCTCTTCCACTGCTGGGAGTGCACAGCTTCCTACTGATAGAATTGGCTGAGTATAATCCTTGTATATTTTATATTGGTATTGGGATCAATACTGGTTCTTTAGTGTTATTAATGTTAATTATCTAGTCTTATTCTATTAAATCTGTTTATATTTCAACCCCCGGGTTTCCTTGTTTTTTCCTGATTCCCTTTCCCGGGTGGGGAGGCGACATCGGGTGATAGAACGATTGTCTAAATGACATTAAATTGTTGTGGGTTTGTCAAACCATAGCAACCACATAGAAGGTATCTAGCACAAACAAAAGCTGTTAACACAATCTTCAAACCAATGAGATTTATTGATAGTCAAGATGTTGCCTGTTCCTACAGAGCTTGATGTTGTCTCGTTGCATTATTGCATTCTTTTTTGTCCAAAAGCTTGTCAGAAAGTGCAAGACTGCTGCTCCTGCTGTGCCCAACCCATCCAATTTGCTGAAGAAGTGCTCTGACACCCCACTTGCCCCTCTGCATCTCAGAAGGACAGAACTGCATGGGAGTTAAGGGGTTTTTTTGCTTAGTCCTCTGGTTAACAGAGTGCTTGGTCCCACCTTACAGGCAGAAAACATGACACTGTCTGATCTGAAGGAGGAGGCAGTTTTGACTGATAGAATTTGTCAAAGTCAGTCTTTTTTTGTGGTACAAAATCACAGCTAAAACAAAGAGGGTCAAGCCTGTAGGGTTCTGGGGGAGGATGAGTCCATGAGGACAAACAAGCACAGGGCAGATGTTGAGCAATGTCCTGGCAGCTATACAGTAGCTCCAGCACATTAGCAGTGCAAGTCAACAACAATAGCACAGTGAGAAATAAAAATGGGAAAAGGAGTAATTTGGAAACATAAATCTGGAAATCAGGATAGCACCAGTCCTCCTGAGAAGGTTAAGCAGGGAGTAAAGGGAGTGGTGGTAACCAGTTGTAAAGGAGCTGTAAACATGCTAATGGTCACTCGCCGAGGAGACCAGCTCCAGTGCAGGTAGGTCCACACTGGAGAAGGGGATCGGAGGCGAAAAGGGCCGGCAAGGGGCTCTTTTTGGGGGCCTTTTGAAGCCGGAAAAAGCGACTAGCTCGTCCTAGTGCTCGCACTGGAACCGGCAGCTTGGGGGAGGGCTGCTGACGCGACAGGGGCGGAGCCTGCAGCACACGCAGCAGTTCAAAAAGAGCTGTGAAGGAGTGCAACGAGCTGGCTGGTTCTGCACTGAGCAAGTGGGCAACCAGAGGGTGGCACCCAGGGCGTTACTTGGGAGCACCATGGAAGGGCGGACACCCTGAGTGGGTGAACCGACTGGGCTAACAGGGCATGACAGGTCGCACAGAAGGGTGTTGCAAACCTACCAACTTGGTCAGGTAGCCATGGTATCTACCTGGCTGAAGACCATGGCCCTGATGAACTGTGCATGCACCAGCTCTGATGCTGCTTTCTGATGCATGCTCTCGTGTGAGCATGTTGCCACCCAGGCATTGGGCTGCAGGGTGTGCCCTGCTCTCATGCCAGTGTTGAATGGCAGTGGTGAGTATGGCTGTGGCAGGTGTGCCCAGGTAGAGGAGCTCCTACACTTAGTGATGGAGCTCAGGGAGGAGGTAAGTAGGTTGAGGGTCATCAGGGAATGGGAGAGGGAGATAGATGCCTGGAGTCATACCCTGTCTCCCATGACAGAAATGCAGCAGGCAGACAGAGCCACTGCTATAGAGAACTCCCACTCCTCTCCCTGACCGGCTGAACAGGGTAGCTTGGAGGAAAGGGGACAATGGCAAGATGTTCCTGCCTGATGCAACAGGTGCCGCAGGCACATCTGCCTGCCAACTACCACACCTTCTGAGGTCCCGTTGCAGAACAGGTACAGTGCTCTGCAAGTGGAACTGAACAATGGTGAGGATGATAATCCTCCCAGTTTGGAGGTGTCATTGAGGCCTAGTTGGACCACCCCCCGAATCAAAACTGCCTCAGTAAAAAACAAAAGATGGGTCATTGTAATAGGTGACTCAGTTCTAAAGGGAATGGAAGGCCCAATATGTAGACTGGACCCACTATATAGGGAGGATTGCTGTCTCCCTGGGGCCTGGGTTAACAACGTTAAGAAGCAGTTTCCTTCTCTGGTGCAGCAATCAGATTATTATCCTCTTTTAGTTTTTCAGGTAGGCAGTGATGATGTAGTGAGAAGAACGCCAAGGGCAATGAAGAAAGACTTCAGGGCCTTGGGATGACTGGTTAAGGGATTGGGAGCACAAGTCTTGTTCTCCTCTATCCCTCAAGTTGTGGGGTTTGGTGAGGGGTAAACAGGAAGAGCCAGCAGGTCAATGACTGGCTCCAAACCTGGTGCTACCAGCAGGGTTTTGGGTTCTTTGACCATGGCCTGATTTACAGAACACCAGGCCTGCTGGTAGCAGATGGGAAAAGCCTGTATTGCAGGGGGAAGAGGTTTCTAGAACTAGAGGTAGTGGGGCTTATTGAGAAAGCTTTAAACTAGATTGGAAGGGGGATGGGGATGTAACTGGGCTCACCAGAGAGGCACCCAAGTGTAGTAGCTCAGCACTTGTGGGGCAAGGTGCTTCTATTTTTGAGACTCAGAAGGCCCACCACCCCTCTAGGGCAAAAACTGCACACTCATTGGCCTCTCTGAAATGCCTATACACTAGTGTGTGGTCACAGGGCCATGATCTCATTGCGATTACTGAGACATGGTGGGATAGCTCGCATGACTGGAATGCTGTCATGGAGGGCTATGTTCTCTTTAGGAAAGATAGGCCAGCTAGGCGACGTGGGGGAGTCACTCTTTATGTGAGAGAGCAACTGGAATGTATTGAGCTCTCCCTGGGGGCAGATGAAGAGCAAGTTGAGAGCTTGTGGATAAGGATTAAAGGGCAGGGTAACATGAGAGACACTGTTGTGGGTGTTTATTACAGGCCACCTGATCAGGATGGGGAAGTTGATGAGGCCTTCTACAGACAGGTGAGAACCGTCTCACAATCACAGGCCTTGGTTCTCATGGGGGACTTCAACTACCCTGATATCTGCTGGGAAGGCTACACTGCTAGACATGTACAGTCCAGGAGGTTCCTCCAGTGCATTGATGATAATTTATTGACTCAGGTGGTGGAGGAGCCCACAAGAAGAGGTGTACTACTGGACCTAGTATTGACAAACAAAGAGGGACTGGTGGAGGATGTTAAGGTTGGGGGCAGACTTGGCTGTAGTGATCATGAGAAGACAGAGTTCAGGATTAAGTGCAGTATGCAGAAAACGACAAGTATGGT
This sequence comes from Pluvialis apricaria, assembly GCA_017639485.1. Taxonomy (NCBI): domain Eukaryota; kingdom Metazoa; phylum Chordata; class Aves; order Charadriiformes; family Charadriidae; genus Pluvialis; species Pluvialis apricaria. The sequence goes on along the minus strand of CM030043.1, from coordinate 2,827,641 downwards.
TGAAACCTTAAACTTCATGAGGGCTAATTTTGATCTCTTCAAGGAATTGCTGGGAGAAATCCCATGGGAGAGGGCTCTAGGGGTTAAGGGGGCTCAAGAGAGCTGGCTGATATTTAAGCATCAGCTCCTCCAAGCTCAGGATGGATGCATCCCTAAGAGCAAGAAATCGGGCGAGGGAAGCAGGAGACCTGCATGGCTGAGCAGGGAGTTTCTGCAAAAGCTCAGGTGGAAGAAGGGGGTTTACAGTATGTAGAAGAAGGGGCTGATGGCTTGGGATGAGTATAAGAATGCTGTCAGGGTATGCAGGGATGAAATGAGGAAAGCCAAGGCAGCCTTGGAATTGAACCTAGCGAGGGATGTCAAGGCCAATAGGAAGGGTTTCTTTAAGTATATAGGAGGCAAAAGGAAAACTAGGGAAAATGTGGGCCCGCTCTTGAACAAGATGGGTGCTGTGGTGATAGATGATGCAGAGAAGGCGGAGTTGCTGAATGCCTTCTTTGCTTCTGTCTTCACTGCTCGGGCCAGCCCTCGGGAGTCCCAAACTTTTCAGGTAACAGAGAATGTCTGGAGGAAGCAAGACTTTCCCTTGGTTGGAGAAGAACAAGTTAGAGATCAATTAGGTAAACTGGATACCCACAAGTCCATGGGGCCTGATGGGATGCACCCACGAGTGCTGAGGGAGCTGGCAGAAGGCATTGCTGGGCTGCTCTCCATCATCTTTGAAAGGTCCTGGAGAACAGGGGAGGTGCCTGGGGACTGGAGGAAAGCCAACGTCACTCCAGTCTTTAAAAAGGGCAAGAAGGATGACCCGGGAAACTACAGGCCGGTCAGCCTCACCTCCATCCCTGGAAAGATGATGGAACAGCTCATTCTGGGGGTCATCTCCAAGCATCTGGAGGAAAAGAAGGTTATCAGAAGCAGTCAACATGGATTCACCCAGGGGAAGTCATGTCTGACTAATCTGATGGCTCTCTATGATGGCGTGACTGGATGGGTGGATGAGGGGAGGGCAGTGGATGTTGTCTACCTTGACTTCAGCAAGGCTTTCGACACTGTCTCCCGCATCATCCTCACAGGCAAACTTACGAAGTGTGGGTTGGATGAATGGACAGTGGGGTGGATTGAACAGTGGCTGGCAGATAGAGCTCAGAGGGTTGTGGTTAGTGGTGCAGAGTCCAGTTGGAGGCCAGTAACAAGTGGTGTCCCTCAGGGGTCAGTACTGGGTCCAGTCCTGTTCAATATATTCATCAATGACCTGGATGAAGGGATAGAGTGTACCATCAGCAAGTTTGCTGATGACACAAAACTGGGAGGGGTGGCTGACACGCCGGAAGGCTGTGCCGCCATACAGCGTGACCTGGACAGGCTGGAGAGTTGGGCAGAGAAATACCTGATGAAATTCAACAAAGGCAAGTGTAGGGTACTGCATCTGGGGAGGAATAACCCCATGCATCAGTACAGGTTGGGGGCTGACCTCCTGAAGAGCAGCTGTGTGGAAAGGGACCTGGGAGTCCTGGTGGACAACAGGATGACCATGAGCCAGCAATGTGCCCTGGTGGCCAAGAAGGCCAATGGCATCCTGGGGTGCATCAAGAAGACCGTGGCCAGCAGGTCGAGGGAGGTCATCCTCCCCCTCTACTCTGCCCTGGTGAGGCCGCATCTGGAGTACTGTGTCCAGTTCTGGGCTCCCCGGTTCAAGAAGGACAGGGAACTGCTGGAGAGTGTCCAGCAAAGGGCTACTAAGATGATAAGGGGTTTGGAGCATCTTTCTTATGAGGAAAGGCTGAGGAACTTGGGTCTTTTTAGTCTAGAAAAAAGAAAACTCAGGGGGGATCTTATCAATACTTATAAATACTTAAGGGGAGGGTGCCAGGTAGATGAGAAGAGTCTTTTTTCAGTGGTGCCCAGTGACAGGACAAGAGGTAACGGGCACAAACTTGAACATAGGAAGTTCCATCTTAACATGAGGAGGAACTTCTTTCCTTTGAGGGTGGCAGAGCACTGGCACAGGCTGCCCAGAGAGGTTGTGGAGTCTCCTTCTCTGGAGACATTCAAAACCCGCCTGGACGCCGTCCTGTGCAACGTGCTGTAGGTGTCCCTGCTGTGGCAGGGGGATTGGACTAGATGATTTCCAGAGGTCCCTTCCAACCCTGACCATTCTGTGAACCAGTCCCTTATTAGGTCTGTGTAACAAAGCATGCACTAACATGCACGACGGGGAAGACGTGATGACAGGGCAGCCAGTCCTCTTTTGCCTTTCTTCCTTTCCTTCTTCCAGACCCTGGCAGCCTCCAGTCCTGCACCTGTCAAGCTGCAAGTCTCAGAGATGAGCTGCCTATAAATCCAAGTTGCTTGGGCTAAAAAAAGCAAATGCAATTATAAACCAATGTTTTTAAAAGTAATTAGTCATTTTTACCACCTGGAGTTTAAAATACCAGTAGAGATGTTTTATTTGAGATACATACTTGCCATGCAACGCTTGGTGTACCCAACTTGAGGCTTACTGTATTTGTTTTGGTTGGTTGTTGTCTAATGGGGGAAAGGCAGGCACATCCAACTTACATTGAAGAGGGTCTCATTGGCAAGATACATCCGTTGCTGCTCCTCATATGAAGTCATGCTGCAGCTGTCGGCCTACCTTCTTTTAAAATTATTGCCATATACTGTTGGGTTTTTTTCCTAGAAGGGAGAATATTAATATATTTCAGAGAAGTACTGTATGTATTAACATTATTCTGTCTTAATGGCTTGGAGTTACAATGCAAATATTGCTCTACAAATATGGACTTCATAAAGATCATGTGAATATGGATACTACGATAAGATTAAGGGTAGTTCTTCCTTCGTGCAAATTTGTGTTATATTTATTTCAGGACAGAATGTTCTGTCTCAGTGAAATATAATCTATTTCCCAATAAAATGTTCTCAAAGTGTGGATCAGAGTTGGTGTAAATGGCAAAAGTTCTTTTTTGGGCCACTGGTTTCTGGTAGCTGAGTATGTCACCCTATGCTTTGGGGGAGGGGGTTGAGTCTGGTAATCTTGGGCTAGGTAAAACTGCTAGAGGAATTGGAACAGCTAGTGTATTTTTGCCTCTGTTCTCAAGTTGAGTTGTCTGAAGTGGCCTGAATTTCTTACACGATATGCTTTATGTCTTGTGTCTATATAGTAGTTCTATTTGAGAGATCAAGGTTTATGTGTAGAAAAATGCTTAAGTGCGGCAGAGGTCAAATGTACAGCAAATACCGGAGTAATTTATGCACAGATATTTTTGGAAAATATTTCTTTGTGAGTTACAGTAAAGTGCTTTCTAAAGCTGTAAATGTCTCGGGTTTTTTTATTGACCTAAGTTTTCTTTCAGCTTGAAAACTTAAAATTTGAAGATTAGGTTTACAAAAGTGGCTTTGAGTAGGTATTTTTTAGTTTGTTAGTATGAAAAAGAAAATATATGAGTGCTTGTTTTTCATTTAAGAGGATGGATCATTCTTTGAGAAAAGCATGAAAGCATGTAAATTACAAGAATTAGGCCTTATTATGACATAATTGCATCCTTAAAATGTTCATAAGGCAAAGCTGTAGCATCTATGTGTACCTGGATATAGTTACACTTAAGTATCTATTATGAGATATATGTAAATTTTAGATGTAAATCTTATGTTGGCCATAGATTTGGCCAACATAAAAACAATTAAATTGATAAAGGTGTAAACCTAATTAAAATGACAGCAACTCTGAACAAATGAGTAATGCTTGCAGAGGTAGAGAAATACGTACATAATATTGCTTAAAGATGCAAGTCAATTAAGTCTGTAGTTTCTGTATGAATAAGTCATCATTTTGAACAGGTGTAATGTCTGTAGATAAACTTTCAGATACAAATGAACTTGCTCTTTATAGATTTTTTTTTTTTATATATAGCACATGCTGAAAAGTATTTTTCTTTGCATAGTGTCTGGGTTTGAGGTAAAACAGGACCAATTTTGTTCAGTAACTTTGCTTCTTAGATGGGCCTCTTCTAACTACTGAAATTAACAGCATATTATGCAGACAGCGTTCGCTCTCTCAGAGTGATAAGACCTATGTTTATAGTTGATGCCAAGGCATGGGATGCAGAGAGGCTCTTGCTTATACTTATTGCTGTAACACCCAAGGCCAACCAACTTTGTTACTTGCCCTGTTGGAGGGTCAGAAGTGGAAAAGCGTAGAGGGGTCCCACCTGTGGGGAGGAGCGGACAGGGCAGGTGACCCAAAAGTGACCAACAGGGTATTCCATCCCATCTGCCTCATGCTCAGTATAAAAGCTGAGGGATCAAGGGGCCAGCTTGCTCTTGCTTTCTTGCTTTAATGGCCGGCATCTGAGGAGGACTCTATTCGTCTGCCTTTGGTCCTGATCCTGAATGCAGATCTGGAATCCAATTCCTGTCTGTCACTGAGTCCAGTCTGGGACTCCCCCAGTGGCAGCTGGTGTCGTGATTGTCATCCTGGGAGCTTGATATGGTTTTGTATATATTTCATTATTTCCTTTTATTATTATTATTAATATTTCATTAAAGTAGTTTAGTTGCTTCTAAACTCATAAGTCTCTTTTTCCCTCCTCTGCCTCTCTCTTAGAAGAGAGGTAGAGGGGAGCATTTGTCAGTCCTATCTGGGTTCCCCCCACATCCCCAGTAGCCGATTCGGCCTAAACCACGACACAGTATGATCAATATCAGCATAAATTTAGTCAATTTCACAACATAAGCACTTGAAAATTAAGTAAATGTGACTAGTTTTTTAAATGAATACATGATACTATTGCAAGACCCTTCATAGCAAGAAATATGACTAACAGAAAGTTTTAGTCCTCTAAGATGATTTTTTTCATAATTTTAAAAAGTAAGAATAATAATATTCAGATGTAACACAGCATTTATGGCCAGAACAGTCTCTTTATGCTATATTCTGACATTTGAAACGTAGAGATTTCAGCAGTGTGAAGGACAAACAAATTCGCACAAGAAAATCTCTACTCCTCTGATCCAGCTGTATTTTAATTTTGCATTGGTATTCTTGCATTTCTGCATGTTTAGATTTTTCTTCCCTTGTGCAAGAATGACTTTTATAACATGTTTTTAAATCTGACAAGGTCATACAGGCTAAAAAAAAAGAAGGGACATCAAAAGGGAAAAAAATAACAGAACTACAGTGAAATGGCTCTCTGTTGGCCTTTGTATCGATTCAGTGTGCCAAAAGAGTCTTTTTCATGCCCCTACCACAGCATACTAATTTGCTAAATCAAGTCTGTCAGAATATCGACTGGAACTACAGTGGCAGCTTTTGTGTTTCATATAGCAGGAAGCCTGTGTGTGAAACAGGATTATCAGGGGGTCATGAAGAGAGTCAAGGGATGTCCATCACTTTCCGTCTGGTAATGGGCTGGGTGCCTGGGTGTGATTAAAATGTAGGACACAGGAGGCATAGCAGTGAACAAATCAGACACACACACATGCAAATCATGTTGGCTGCTGTTAACCACATATTTTTAATGAAAAATCCAGAGACAGACCAAACAAATATCTAAAGAGCTGCACTCATATTAAATGTCAAATAGCCTATTCAATGCCTGGTGTGTCTGTCTGTGCCTGTATCCATGTCTGCATGTGTAGAAAATGTACAACACATACAAGAAAGGGTTTAAATCATATTCTCTTCTTTTTATGCAATGTTCCAATCTACAAGTGTTTCTTCTACTTCTTTTTACTGTTGAAAATAGTATTGTTGGATGATTACAGCAAACATCTAGGGGGTGTACAAAGATAAAAATGATACTTTGTGCTATGGTTATACAAGTATGCCACTTTCAGATAGTATACTTATCACTCTGCTGTGGTCTTAACCTTGAGTTAGATGCCACTGTCATTCTAATATGGCATGAGCAAAAAAATCTTTCTGGAAACAAGAAAAAAAAGTATTTGTGTGATTGATCAATGCGTAGTTTGATAAGTGCCTCTTTTTAAAATTGTGGCAGAGAACGTCTGCTTTCTGGAGATGCAGGCTGCATCTCTGTAGCTTATGTAGCTCTGTAGCTGTGAGGAGCTTTTCAGCACACACTGACATGATTTACAGTCCTTGTCATCTGTACAATCCAGTTTTCCTTGGTATTGCTCCTAATCTTTAATCCTTTATTTCTGAAAAATCAGTGCTAAATAAGAAAACAACATAGAACACCAAAATAACAATGGCTTTTACATGCATGACATCTGAGGGCCTGATCTAAACCCCATGGAGTGGGGGAGGAGCCTGAACAGAGTTCATGAGTTGGCAATGGGCACTCGCAGATCAGAAAGCCAACAGCATCCTGGACTGCATCAAAAGAAGCATGGCCAGCAGGTCGAGGGAGGTGATTCTGCCCATCTACTCTGCTCTCATGAGATCCCACCTGGGGTCCAGCTCTGGAGCCCTCAACATAGGAAAGACATGGACCTGTTGGAGCAGGTCCAGAGGAGGGCCACAAAGATGATCAGAGGGCTGGAGCACCTCTCCTATGAGGAGAGGCTGAGACATTTGGGGCTGTTCAGCCTGGAGAAAAGAAGGCTCTGGGGAGACCTTATAGTGGCCTTCCAGTACCTAAAGGGGGCCTACAGGAAGGATGGGGAGGGACTCTTTATGAGGGAGTGTAGTGATCAGACGAGGGGTAATGGTTTTAAACTGGAAGAGGGGAGATTGAGGTTAGATATTAGGAAGAAATTCTTTACTGTGAGGGTGGTGAGGCACTGGAACAGGTTTCCCAGAAAAGTTGTGGATGCCCCATCCCTGGAAGTGTTCAAGGCCAGGTTGTATGGGGTTTTTAGCAACCTGGTCTGGTGGAAGGTGTCCCTGCCCATGGCAGGGGGGTTGGAACTAGATGATCTTTAAGGTCCCTTCCAACTCTAACCATTCTATGATCTGTCATATTTAGTACTAATAGTAGTAATGGTAGCTTTATCTGTAGAAATAGAAGTACAATTAGGAGCTGTAGTGCTAGTATAACATGTTATATAGGTGAACCAGAACATAGGAATTGTGCATTCACAGAATATGAAACTACCTTTTGGTCCACTTATAGTCTAGGGCAGGAGTCAGGGAGGCAATAAAATTAATAACCTAGACCACTAGCCCAGCTCTGAGACTGAGCCTGTGATTTGGAGTTGCATACAGAAAAGTAATTTCAGACCCATTGTGCTGGGAGTCATGATGCTGAACTTTATTAAGTGTTTCCCCTAGAGCAAAGAGTGCTCTACAAGCAACACATGGGGAGACATTGCAGGGGGATACTGTTCTCAGAAGGGGATCTACAAGAGTGAATAAAGAGCAGTTGCTTAGAAGTAGCTAGAAAAGAAATTCTGTGAATGGGACTGTATCTTAAATCCCACTTCTCTCTGGGACTTAGCCCCCCTGACTACGAGATTCAAATAAACCTCATTATCTATTTAATCTCCCTGGCTCATGACTGCTGAGAACCATCTCAAGGCTATAGGGAGATGTGTCTATTCCTTGTAGAGATTAGAGCATACACCTACTTTGCAAAAAAAAAAAAGGATTAAGGTTCATGTCACTCTTAAAAACTTGATGATTCTGTTTTTTAAGTAACCTACAGTTCAGAAAGTCATTCTGAGCCTGAAAAAATTCAAATTCACATCATCCACTTCCTGGTTTGAAGCCCTGAGGACAGTGGAAGAATTAGGTAACACTTATATAATCATTTGAAGAAGAAAAATACTCGCCAAGTGATGTGCTGAAGCACTGTTGGTGACATGGACCTACCCCAAAATGCTATCTCCCTGTGACCCTTTGCAAACAATTATCAGTAATGAAGAAGTACTCTTAGTGGCCTTCACAGATGCCAGTCCTTCAGTGATGTTGAATTCTTCCTGCATCACTGTTTCAACATTTTTTAATAATAAGCTCACCAGCATCCATATAACACCTACAAGTATACACACTTGCATACTGAATTATTTTCCATTTCTGTGTAATACAGCTACCCATCTACCCACCTGTTTATCTCTCCATCCATCCATCCATCCATCATTCATGCTTTGGTATAGGTGGCATTACTCTAGTCCTTTACAGGCCAGCGGATTTCTTCTGCCAGTATCCAGAATAGGGAAGCAGTCTTACCCACATTTTGCAGTGTCACATAAGTCACATAAGTGACTGAAGAGGCAAGCAAACTGTCTTGTCTAAAACTTAATGAAAATCTATTGTAGAAATTAGTTTCTTCCACTAATTCAATATGTTTTTTCTCAAACTGGTGATAAAACTTTTCTTAGAACTCTTTTGTTATCCTTGTGGTCTATTATTTCTTGTTTAAGTGAAGAACTTGGCTGAATGGCAGAGCACAGAGGGTTGTGATCAGCGGTATAGAGTCTAATTGGAGGCCTGTAACTAGTGGTGTTCCCCAGGGGTCAGGACTTGGCCTGGTCTTGTTCAACATATTCATCAACGAACTGGATGAGGGGACAGAGTGTACCCTCAGCAAGTTTGCTGATGACACAAAACTGGGAGGAGTGGCTGACACACCAGAAGGCTGTGCTGCCATTCAGCGAGACCTGGACAGGTCGGAGAGGAACCTAATGAAGTTCAACAAGGGCAAGTGTAGGGTACTGCATCTGGGGAGGAATAACCCCATGCATCAGTACAGGTTAGGGGTTGACCTGCTGGAGAGCAGCTCTGCAGAGAGGGACGTGGGAGTCCTGGTGGACAACAGGATGACCATGAGCCAGCAATGTGCCCTGGTGGCCAAGAAGGCCAGCGGAATCCTGGGGTGCATTAAAAAGACCGTGGCCAGCAGGTCGATGGAGGTCATCCTCCCCCTCTACTCTGCCCTGGTGAGGCCACATCTGGAGTACTGTGTCCAGTTCTGGGCTCCCCAGTTCAAGAAGGACAGGGAACTGCTGGAGAGGGTCCAGCGGAGGGCTACGGAGATGATCAAGGGAATGGAGCACCTCTCCCATGAGGAAAGGCTGAGAGACCTGGGTCTGTTTAGCCTGGAGAAGAGAAGACTGAGAGGGGAATCTCATCAATGCTCATAAATATCTAAAGGGTGGGTGTCAAGAGGATGGGGCCAGACTCTTTTCAGTGGTGCCCGGCGAGAGGACAAGAGGCAACAGGTACAAGCTGGAACACAGGAAATTCCGTCTGAACATGAGGAAAGCCTTCTTTCCTTTGAGGGTGACAGAGCACTGGAACAGGCTGCCCAGAGAGGTTGTGGAGTCTCCTTCTCTGGAGATATTCAAAACCCATCTGGATGCGTTCCTGTGCAACCTGCTCTAGGTGAACCTGCTGGGTTTGGAGTAGATGATCTCTGAAGGTCCCATTCCAACCCCTACCATTCTGTGATTCTGTAACCCTTAACCCCCACCATGGCTATTGCTGTCTGATACCATGTTCACAGGCATCCTAAATCAATATGTCTTCCTTGTCCTAAATCAGAAATTTAGAATTTCCCTGCCGGCATTTATTCCAGGACTGTTCTGGTTTCTGTTTTTAAATATTCTGCTGCTGGCCATTTTGATTTCTGTTTCTGACTGCAAATGTCTGAGGTCTTTAAACAATGTTTTTAATGAATGTCAGAGTTCATTTCAATTAGTGGCATCACCTGATGTTGGCTCTTATTTTTCTGCTCTTCCTTTTAACTCTGCTTTGAAACAGTTGTCTTACTTGACATTGTAATCTTTTGCTCTAAGATTACTTGTATCTTCTTGAACCATCAAAATGAATTATTCCTAAGATAATAGTGTTTTAGGTATCTATCTGTATGATTTTCATGTCAAGTCTACTAGTTAATTGACACAATTTTTAAATCTGTCCCCTTGAGTGTCCCCTCTCCCAATATTTTCAGTAAAGCTGGAATGGGTCTATTATTACACCCCGGATCTTCTGCATCTCACTGAAACTTATAAGAGGAAAAGAGTTTTTCAAATTACATTACTCCTGTATCCAAACTCTCACTTCACCCGCCTGGATGACCATAATAACTGCATTATAGAAGGAATCCTTGCACTTCTGGACTCCGACAACTTGGGAAGGCTTATTCTCTTTTTGCTCAGGTGCAATCATTGTCATGTACAATAACAACTTAGAGATGAACTACAGCAGAATGAAACAAATGCTGAGAACATCAACTGAGACCCTTCTTCTTGTCAAGAGACTCGTATTTCTATTAAAATATTGAAAATATCAAGACATCTTTTATGATAGAGTCTTCATTTATGGATCCAAATTTAGTCTTTACTAGACAGACAAGCTCTCTTTTTAAGACAGGTAGGCAGAATGTAATTAGTCAAATGCTATTAGCAAGACTACCATAAAATGGGCTATTTTTTTCTTGTTTACACTGGTTTATAGCAAGCACACAATAACAATGTTGCCTATATTTGGAGGGAAGAAAAAAAATTCCATTCCTGATTGCAGCTGGGATTTAAAATCTTCAGTTTCTATAGTTGGTTTGAATTACTGCTCATGAAGTAAAACGCTTGTAATATTTATAATTTGGGAAAACGTTAACCATTGCAAATTGGCCCAGTATCTTGCTAATATAGTTAGACATAAGCATTCAGTATTGGTATCAATTAGGATTTCTTTGCCTAAGCCAACTCCTCTGAGACCTCTAGAGAATATTCTTTTTATTTATGTAGGGCTTCCTCATAATCATGATCCTGAATTTTAATTATCTTTAAAATAACAGATTAATAGCACAAAATTATTTCAAGAATACTGGAGGCATATGGTATAAAATCAAGCACCAAATTTCTGACAGGCCCTTGCCTTGAATGAGACTACTATTTGAAAGGGTCACAGACGTCTATATTGTGTTCAGTTATTTTAAATAATGATTTAAACATTTGCTGCTTTTATATTTGCTGCAAAAATAGAATTAAAAATGAAATATTGACAATTATGCTAAATATATAAAATGTATGTGAGTATGTTCTGATGTGTTGTCAGAGAATATTCAATCTGATGCAAAGACTGAAGGAGAAACATTTTATTTTCTTAAATTACAATAACATTTTCACTTCTTGTCATTTGACTCTGTCTCTTCAGGTTCTTCCTGTAGGCTGACTCATGATTCAAAATAAAATCAAGCTTCCTATAGAGTACTTGTTTCAAAGAACCTGCTTCCTTGTGATCCTATGATTTTCAGAAGATAGCATGAGTTGTCACACATGGAATTTCACAGGCTTAAACCACTTTTTAAAAATATGCAGATGTATATTGCATGTACTTGGCCTTTTGGGGAGCAGTAAGAGGGTATATCAGTAGTTGAAATTGTATTGTTCCAAGGCAGCACCATCTATTGAGAAAGCTGTGTTTCTTTAAAGCATATAAATAATTAAGTAAGAAAAAGAGAAACAGTGTTAATTAGTAGTGTTGTAGTTCTTTCATTGACATCATAAATGGCTCTTTTGAATGTTTTGATGTTGTTTTGACATAGAAATCTTACTACACATTGACACATTTTTCATTTGCAATTGCTTTGTGCAGTCTTTGTGTGCCAAATCATGGTAAAAGCATGACATTATAAAAACTAAAATTTTTTATCTTCTCTCGCTCCTACCTATCCATATCCATTAGGGCCTGATCCTACAGATGCTTACAAATAAGAACAATTCTGTGTTATTCTTTGAGTATGTCTCATATGTGTAAATTTAAATGGCCAGGGATTGAAACCTGAGCTTGTATTAATGAAAAAATTAACTTCCAATTTTTGAGGCCTGGAATCTTCCAAATGCTGTAAATGAATTATGATTCATTTGTCATATAAATTAGCTTTGTAACTGAAAACATTTTTACATGAGAAATTCATTCTCTTACATACATATTGTATGTAACAACACCATATTTCTGAATTGCTGAAGAAGGCATGATAATTTGGCAAAGTCTTGGTATTCAGTTTCCTTGAAATACTAAAACTTTGGGTGCAGATTTACCAGGAAGCTAACTGGACTGTAGTCCCCTTGATCATTTGTACGTATTCCCACAAAACCTGATACATTCATGGCTACACATCACATGTTTAGAGCAGTCCCTGGTACTTCACTATTTATGGTGGAGTGGAGTGGTATTTGTAGTACCATGGTTTTCCAGCAGTTCCTCAGAATATCAGATTTTCAAAACAAGTATCATGAAGTCACACAAACTTTTCTTGGAAAGAACCTCTGGAGATCCAACCTCCCATGTGGAGCAGGATGGTAGTTCAGGTTAGTCACTCTAGCTGAATCTTGTAAAAACTTCCAGACAGAGACTCTGCAATCTCCCTAGTTAAACTTCTTAGTGAAAAAAGCCAATGTTGCCCTTTGGTCTTGCTATTTGCCACTACAACAAGAGCTTGGTTTTGTCATTGGGAACCTTTTGGGTAGCAGTAAAAAGCTATTAGCTTTCCCCTCAGCCTTCTCTTCATGTCCTGGTTCCGGCAGGGATGGGGTTAATTTCCCCAAGGATGGGGAGGGGACACAGGTATTCCATACCAGGTGAGCCATGCCCAGGCTTTGAGGGGGGAGCTGGCCAGGGGAGGGGGCAGGAAGTCGCAGCTCAGAGGGGGCTGGGGCAGTCCGGGTCCGGTCGGTGAGCGGCAGTACCGTAATCGCGTTTGTATATTCCTTTATCAGTGTTATTGTTACTGTGTTCTCTTCCCTTTGCTGTTCTGTTAAACTGCCTTTATCTCAACCCACGAGTTTTGCCTTTTTCTTCTGATTTTCCCCACGGCTGTGGGGGTTGAGCGAGCGGCTGCGTGGTTCTTTGTTGCCGGCTGAGGCCAAACCACGACACTTCACCAGATTAAGCAAGCCCAGCTGCCTAAAACCCTCACCCCACAGGCCCTTAGACATTTTGGGAGCTCTCTGCTGGATTCCCTCCATTTCACAAAACACTTCTTGAACTGGGAGGCCCAAAAGTGGACACAGTGTTCCAGGCGTGACCTCATTGGTACTGAACAGAGGAGGACACCACCTTCCTTCAGTCTGTTAGCTACACTCCTAATACAGTCTAGTATGCAGTTTTCCTTAACCAGGCAATTTGCAAGTGATTAAAGTGTTCTATTGGAGCTGCAGATGGGGGTTCAAATAAACATCTAACAATTTCTCTTGAATCCATATTGTAGGCCTACTTTAAATGAATCAATTGAACAACCCCTCCCCTAGGAAAAGTATGAAAGATAGTGATTGAGGTTTCTTTATAATTTATGTTAAAAAATAGACTTATAAAGCTTAAGTCCAGGGGGACTAATAGATCATTTGGACTGACTTCCTGTATGTCAGAGGCTAATAATTTTCACTCAGTGATATACTCTGGCCACTATCACAGAAGTCTCCTTGTTAACAGAGTTGCTCCCTTGCAACTTATCCTGGGGTGCATCAAGAAGAGTGTGGCCAGCAGGTCGAGGGAGGTCATCCTCCCCCTCTACTCTGCCCTGGTGAGGCCACATCTGGAGTACTGTGTCCAGTTCTGGGCTCCCCGGTTCAAGAAGGGCAGGGAACTGCTGGAGAGAGTCCAGCAAAGGGCTACTAAGATGATGAGGGGATTGGAGCATCTTTCTTATGAGGAAAGGCTGAGGGACTTGGGGCTTTCTAGTCTGGAAAAAAGAAGACTGAGGGGGGATCTTATCAATACTTATAAGTACTTAAGGGGAGGGTGCCAGGTAGATGAGAATAGTCTTTTTTCAGTGGTGCTCAGTGATAGGACAAGAGGTAACGGGCACAAACTGGAGCACAGGAAGTTCCATCTTAACATGAGGAGGAACTTCTTTACTCTGAGGGTGGCAGAGCACTGGAACAGGCTGCCCAGAGAGGTTGTGGAGTCTCCGACACTGGAGTCATTCAAAACCCGCCTGCACGCCATCCTGTGCAACCTGCTGTAGGTGACCCTGCTGTGGCAGGGGGGTTGGACTTAGATGATCTCCAGAGGTCCCTTCCAACCCTAACCATTCTGTGATTCTGTGATTCTGTAACTGGATGATGAGGAAGGGTAACAAAAAAAAAGCTGTGCTTACACTCAGGAAGAGAAGAGCTGCTGGGAAAAGAAAAAGAAGAAACGCCGGGTTGATCACTGGGGAAGTGAAGAGGGGCCTTGCAAGCAGACAGTAAAAACTCCTGCTGAGAGGAACGTAGAGACTTTCCTTTTCTGGCTCTTACTTTGAGGAAAGAGGATCCAGCCTACCTCAAAGACATGATAAAGACAGACCCATAAGGTCAGAAAGCTGAAAAACAGGAACTGTGAGGGAGAAGTTCAGCTGACTGCTGGAGAACGGAAAAGGAGTAATTATCCCTGTTTGCTGTGAAACTAGGTATGAGTTCAAAATTTTTTATTCAGCCGAAGCATAAATTCTTATTATAATGAACAACTGCTTATACACCTGAAAAAGAAATTAAGGAACTGTGTGTTATTTCATTAAAAATGCAGCAAGAAATCAGGGTCAAAAATCAAGGTGAAATTCTATAGATAAGTAAAAAGAGATATGGAATATTTCTAGAAATAACATTGGTTTCCTCGTTCTTACTAAAATAGTCTTATTTTGTTTCCAGAAATAGGTACCTTTCATCATTGCCTTGTGATAGAATGCCCTTGGGAAAAGGCCAATTGTAGAACTATAAAGTGTCAGGGCTGATAGGGAAAACTCATTTAAACTGGACTCAGGTACCTGTAGGTATCTGTACTAGGTACCTGTACCTGGCTTATAAGTATAAAATTACATTCCTCTAAACTGTAACACCACTTGGTAGAAAAGACAGAAAAACACATAGGCTGGAACAACAGAGGTGACAAAGTAAATGTCAGCTGTCTCTTTTTCCAAAGCCACTTTGTGAAATAACTTTTCATCATTGTCGTGATTTAGGCCAGACTGGCCACTGAAACAAACAATAGATGCTCTCCCCCACCTCTCTCTCCAAGGAGAGGAGGGAGAGAAAGAGACTTATGAGTTTAGAAGAAACTAAACTACTTTAATGAAATATTAATAATAAAATAAAAAGAAAATAATGAAATATATACAGTCTATACAAAGCCAGTATCGAGCTCCAAGGTTGACAATCATGACACCAGCGGGCACTGGGGAAGTCCCAGACTGGACTCAGTGATGGACAGGAATTGGATTCCAGATCTGGATTCAGGAATGCATGGATCGGAATCAAAGGCAGACGAACAGACAGAGTCCTCCTCAGATGTAGGCCATTGAAGAAAGAGAGTGACTGACCCTTTGATCCCTCAGCTTTTGTACCAAGCATGATGCACATGGGATGGAATACCCTGTTGGTCAGTTTTGGGTCACCTGTCCTGTCTGCTCCTCCCTGCAGGTGCTACCCCTCCATGCTTTTCTGCTTCTGGCGCTCCAATGGGGCAAATAACAGTTAGCTGGCCTTGGGTGTTATAGCAATAAGTACAAGCAAGAGCCTCTCTGCATACCATTCCTTCGCATAAATTACAAATAATCAGGTCTTATCACTCTGAAAATGAACAGTGTCTGCACAATATGCTTATCACCTTATCATAGAAGGAGATCAGGTTTGTCAGGAATGACCGGTTCTCCAGTCGTTCACTATGACAGGGCTCCCCAGCTGAAGCACAGATCTGGATGATGGTAAAGTATCAGGGCAATCGGTGATGTATCTTTCTTAATCACTATAGTTAACTCTATGTAGTAATGATTAGGTGCATTATCTTGCTTATTCTTTATGCTGCTTTTAACTAAAGTCAAATAAGCTTATCTTTTTAACTTGGTGTCTGTGTCCTTTCTGCTGACCCCGTCGATTGGCAAAACATATACTGAAAACAAATAAAATCACTTTGACTTAGAAAACAATAGTTATGGACATTGAAAGACATGGTGAACCTTCCAAGTGTTTCGAACTGAAGAAAATGACTTAGCGATCAAAAGAATGAATATGTGTCATGGAATTCCTTAAAGACTAGACTGGAGTATTGTGTACACCAAACTCAATGAGATCATAAATATTTGAATGCCGTTGTCACTCAAAGAGGAATTGGTAAAGAAATGCAGGTATTCACTCCAATCATTTGCATATAAATTATGATCGAGAATCTGCATATCTAAATGAACTATAAGGTTCAGAGTCTAAGGTTTTCACACTGTATGTACAGTTTTATGTCTAAAACCCACTTCTTTTATGTAGGTAAGTAGAGAGAAGGAGAGAAGAGTAGGGAGGCAGATGAACCCTCTAGGTTTTGCATAAACAAATAAAATGTGGTTTTCTTCTCCTTCTGCCACCTGTGTTTGTCTCAAGATGGTAAGTGGGTCATCTGTTTCAGGTTGTAAGTAAATAGTTCAGCACATTTTTTTATTAGTGTTAAGAGTGAATTTAAGGCAACAGACTGAAAGGGTGATCTGTTTCTTTGTTAAAATGATCGGTAAAAAATGAGATTTCCAAAGTTCTCTGGACTGTGGATTCCAGTGATGGACTGTGTCTCTATTTAACTGTACATAATGACTTGAAAGATGATAATGACTTATAGCTGATAATGGCATCAGAAAGTGTGTTCTGGTGGTCACAATCAACCAGGAAATCTTTCTTGCATGAATCATGCTAACGAGGATAAACTTGAATACTTACGGTTTCCATGTTTAGTGGTGTCAGATCAAACAACCAAGCAATCCCCCAACCCCCCCCAACACTTGTGTCTTGTGTGTAAATGTATTACAGGTCTGTTTTTAGAGGTCTGTCTCTAAAGCACTGATTTGTAGGTTATCAAAACTTTGAAAGAATCTTCCTGATAAATGCTAAAATGATACGTCAAACCAAACATTTAAAAAATATATTAGCATATGCACTAAATTCTGTTTTAGACCTGTTTCAGGCAAGAATGCATCAACTATATTATTTATGTCT
Organism: Pluvialis apricaria; assembly: GCA_017639485.1. Classification (NCBI taxonomy): domain Eukaryota; kingdom Metazoa; phylum Chordata; class Aves; order Charadriiformes; family Charadriidae; genus Pluvialis; species Pluvialis apricaria. Next base: position 2,810,781 of record CM030043.1, on the reverse strand, counting down.
TGAAGTAATAAAAGATGCTTTTATCCTTCTCATTGTCACTATGGTCAAGAACTGCCTCTAAAATTATGCATGTCCTGAACAGCTTCAGAAGATTCCTGATTTCTTTGAACCAACTTGAAAAATTAAGAAATAAATGTCTATCCCTTTCTCTAGCTATGAAATTTTTCTGTTTTATTTCCTAATTAATAAAAAAAAAATCAAGGAAATACTAACCTATCTCTTCCATTAATTCACCTGAGAGACTAACATTTCAGAGACAATCAAAAAGACCAGTAGCTAAGCAATTTTTCAGGACTTATGAGTTATGACATGAAGTGAAATCAGCAAAATTCCACATAATTTGAAATTTGGAAACATAGCAAATAGCAATTATGATCCAAAAAGTTTTCCTATCCCTGAGAGTAATTTATCCCCAGCTCAGTCTCAGTGGCAGCAATACCTTAACATCCCAGATCCCAGAATTGCTGGATCCTTAGTCTGAACTGGACTACCAGTAATGTTGCTTGAGAACCATGCCTGAGATTTGGAAAAAAAATCAGTGAAACCATGATGAGGGCAGAGCGTCAGTGAATCTCCTTCATTTAATTAACCATTGCACAGGGAAATTTCTGATAACCTTTGCATTTATATCTTTACAATGAACAATATTCTTGGCCTCAAGTATATAAACCTGTAGACCTGCAAAATCAAACCATGACACAGCAGTATGTTTTATGTATAGCAAAGCTATTTTTGGCCAAGCATCCACTTTAAAACCTTTCTCCATATTTTTATTTTTCTCCTTCTTGCATTCATGACAACTAATTCACTTGACATTACAGATGGAGACAAACAAAAATAGTCATATTAACGTTCTAGTATTTCGCTGAAATATTTCTGAGGATCACAATAACGTACATCAATACATATACAAAATACATGATTGTGTGGGGTGCTAGAAAGGTTTTCCTGGCATGAGTATGTACTGACTTACATAATTCATGAACAGTGAAGAATAGGACAGCAGAATAGGACAGGGCTTTAAACTAAATTCGACGGGGGAAGGGGGTATTATCAGGGTTGCCCATGAACAGCCAAGGGATGTTACATCAAGGAAAGGGGAACAGGGCGCTGGTGAGGGCCTGCAGCCATTAGCTCCAAGATGTGCCAGCTACGCTGCAGTATGCCCAAACCTTCACGTAGATGAGCTAGGAGCTCCTGGACCAACGGGAGTCAATCGGGAGGCACTGTTAGTACAGGACAAAGGAATTACAGCTGCTCCAACCAAATCGGCCGCAACGAAAACACGGCTGAAGTGCCTCTACACAAATGCGCGGAGCATGGGGAACAAGCAGGAGGAATTAGAGACGTGTACACGCCTCCAAGGCTACGATCTCATCGGCATCGTAGAAACTTGGTGGGACGACTCCTATGACTGGAGCGTCGGCATGAAAGGGTACAGGCTCTTCAGGAGAGACAGGCAAGGGCAACGAGGAGGCAGTGCTGCCTTATATGTTGATGAGCAGCTGGAATGTATGGAGCTCAACCTGGGGGAGGATACCGAGCCAACTGAGAGCCTATGGGTCAAGATTACAGGGAAATTGGGAGCAGGGGACGTTACAGTGGGGGTATGCTACAGGCCACCCGACCAGGAAGACCAAGTGGATGAAGCCCTCTACAGACAGATAAGGGCAGCATCATGTTCACAGACCTTGGTTCTCATGGGTGACTTCAACCACCCTGACATCAGTTGGAAGGATAACACAGCCAGGCACAGGCAATCCAGGAGGTTCCTGGATTGCATTGAGGACAACTTCCTTCTCCAAGTGGTTGAGGAGCCGACGAGGAGAGGAGCCGTGCTGGACCTTGTTCTTACCAACAAGGAGGGGCTGTTTGACAGGGTCAAACTCAGGGGTAGCCTGGGCTGCAGTGACCACGAAATGGTTGAGTTTGAAATCCTCAGGCAACGAAGAAGGTGCGCAGCAGGCTGATGACCCTGGACTTCAGGAGAGCCGACTTTGGCCTCTTGAAGAATCTGCTTGGTATGGTGCCGTGGGATGAAGCGCTGGAAGGAAGAGGGGTCCAAGAAAGTTGGTTAATATTCAAGGACCACCTCCTCCAAGCACAGCAGCAATGCATTCCTACAAAGAGGAAGGCAGGCAGAAAAGCCAGGAGGCCTGCGTGGATGAACAAGGAGCTCCTGGAACTGACCAAAAGAAAAAAGGAGGCCTACAGGGAGTGGAGACAGGGCCGGGTAGCCTGGGAGGATTACAGAGGAATCGTTCGAGCAGCTAGAGAGCGGGTTAGACAAGCTAAAGCCCAGCTAGAGCTAAATCTGGCCAGGGACATTAAGACAAACAAAAAATCCTTCTATAGGTATGTCAGCGAGAAAAGAAAGACTAGGGAAAATGTAGGCCCTCTCCGGAAGGATACGCAAGAACTGGTTACCCGGGACAGCGACAGAGCTGAGGTACTCAATGACTTTTTTGCCTCAGTCTTCACAGACAAGGACAGCAGCCGCACTGCCCAAGACGCAGATTGCAAAGGAGAGGATTGGGAGAATGGAGCACCGCCCACTGTAGATGAGGATAAAGTGAGAGACCACCTGAGGAACCTGAAGGTGCACAAGTCCATGGGACCTGATGAGATACATCCGCGGGTCCTGAGGGAACTGGCAGATCAAGTCGCGAAGCCACTAGCCATCATATTTGAGAAGTCGTGGCAGTCTGGCGAGGTTCCTGCCGACTGGAAAAGGGGAAACATAACCCCTATTTTCAAAAAGGGAAACAAGGAAGACCCAGGGAACTACAGGCCAGTCAGTCTCACCTCTGTGCCTGGCAAGATCATGGAGCAGATCCTCCTGGAAACTCTGCTGAGCCACACAGAAAACAAGGAGGTGATTGGCGAGAGCCAACATGGCTTCACCAAGGGCAAGTCATGCCTGACAAATTTGGTGGCCTTCTATGAAGGGGTTACAGTGGCAGTGGACAAGGGAAGATCTGCTGATGTCATCTACCTGGACTTGTGCAAAGCGTTTGACACTGTCCCACACGATATCCTGGTCTCTAAATTGAAGAGACATGGATTCGATAAATGGACCACTCGGTGGATAAAGAACTGGCTGGATGGTCGCACTCAAAGGGTTGCGGTCAATGGCTCGGTGTCCAAGTGGAGAGCAGTGACGAGTGGCGTTCCTCAGGGGTCGGTACTGGGACCCGTACTGTTCAACATCTTTGTTAGCGACATGGACAGTGGGGTAGAGTGCACCCTCAGCAAGTTTGCTGATGGTACCAAGCTGTTTGGCGAGGCAGACACGCTGGAGGGGAGGGATGCCATCCAGAGGGACCTGGACAGGCTGGAGAGGTGGGCCCAAGCCAACCTCATGCAGTTCAACAAGGCCAAGTACAAGGTCCTACATCTGGGTCGGGGCAATCCCAAGCACAAATACAGGCTCGGCGGAGAATGGCTGGAGAGCAGCCCTGTGGAGAAGGACCTGGGGGTGATGATTGATGAGAAGCTCGACATGAGCAAGCAGTGTGCGATCGCAGCCCAGAAGGCCAACCGTATCCTGGGCTGCATCAAAAGAAGTGTGGCCAGCAGGTCAAGGGAGGTGATTCTGCCCCTCTACTCTGCTCTCGTGAGACCCCACCTGGAGTACTGCATCCAGCTGTGGAGTCCCCAACATAAGAAGGACATGGACCTGCTGGAGCGCGTCCAGAGGAGAGCCACGAGGATGATCAGAGGGCTGGAGCACCTCTCCTATGAGGAGAGGCTGAGAGAGTTGGGGCTGTTCAGCCTGGAGAAGAGAAGGCTCCGGGGAGATCTTATTGCGGCCTTCCAGTACCTAAAGGGGGCCTACAGGAGAGCTGGGGAAGGACTTTTTACTAGGGCATGTAGTGATAGGACGAGGGGGAACGGCTTTAAGCTGGAAGAGGGCAGGTTTAGATTAAACATTAGGAAGAAGTTTTTCACTTTAAGGGTGGTGAGGCACTGGAACAGGTTGCCCAGAGAGGTTGTTGAAGCCCCATCCCTGGAGGTGTTCAAGGCCAGGCTGGACGTGGCCTTGGGCAACCTGGTCTAGTGAGAGGTATCCCTGCCTGTGGCAGGGGGTTGGAACTCGATGATCTTCAAGGTCCCTTCCAACCTAAACCATTCTATGATTCTATGATTCTATGATTCTATATGCAGCAAAATGAAGACAGCTTTGAATACTACCAAGCTTCATAATGTGTCTGTATCAAGCTTACCTTTTCAGAGAATCAAATAGATTTTATTCAAAGCTTAGAAAGTACAAGGTCAACCAGATTATTAAAATAAATATACAGTAAACAGATTAATGTCCCGTACTGAAATTCATACAGAAATTCACTGGGTTAAGTGGTAGGTCCAGCTGTGCGAAAAATGTCAGCGTTTGGCTCCTTGCCACAAGTCATGTTAGAAACATCTCTATTTTTTTTCCAAAAGCTGCCAGGGCAGTTCACAATACAGTGCCAAATAATCCACCTTTTCCACTTCATGTTGTGCACCAGATGTTGATATTTTTACAGACACCAAGTACCCTTTATTATTATATTATTATTAAATTATATTTATTATTATATGAGTCGCTGAGGAGACCAGCTCCAGTGCAGGTAAGGCCGCACTGGGGAAGGGGATCGCAGCGGATAAAGCCGGCAAAGGGCTCTTTTTGGGGGCTTTCGAAGCTGGGAAAAGCGGCTTGCTCGTGCCGGAACCGGCAGCTCGGGGGCGGGCTGCTGAGGCGGCGGGGGCGCAGACACCACCCCGCGGCAGTTCTAAACGGGCGGCCCCGGAGCGCAGCAGCTGCTGGGCACCCAGCACACGGGCAGCCAGTGGGCATCACCGTGGCGAGAGCGGGCGAACAGGGCGCAGCATTTCGCACGGTAGGTCGCTGAAAGCCTCGTGACTAAGCCGGGTCACGAGCTGGGCAAACACAAGGGGAAGAACATCAGCGTGCAGGGGCACGGGCTCAGGGTGTGCAGGAAGCTGACAGCAGAGATTCATCACCTCCCGGCACAAGAGAAGAACATGGCCGCAAAACGGCCAAAAGCTGCTGCAAGGAAGACTGTGGGAACTCAGACTGAGCTCCCGCACGAGCACGTGGCTGTGCAGGTCTCGGGCTGCAACGAATGCCTGAGCCTGGCACTGCTGTCACAGGGAGCCAGAGACACTGCCTGTGTACGGTGTGATCAAGTAAATGATCTGCTCAGGCAGTTGGTTGAACTGAGGGAAGAGGTAGAAAGGCTAAGAAGTATTAGAGACTGTGAAAATGAAATAGATTGGTGGAGCCATACCCTGAGGCAAAGGCAGCAGGAAGAGGCCCTATCAGAAGTGGATGATCCCCTTCCCTCCTGTCACCAGGCAGAAGGAGGGGACTTAAGGGACAAGGGGGAGTGGAGACAGGTCTCTCCTCAGAGAGGCAAGCGAAACCCCTCCCGGCCCCCCTCACCATCCCAATTGCCCTTGCATAATAGATATGGGGCTTTGGAAATCGAGGGCCAGGCTAATGAGAATGGAGAGGATGATCCATCCAGTGAGTCGCTCAGGGCTAACCGCTCACCCCCATGCCTTAGGGCTTCCTCAACCAAGAGAAAAAGAAAGGTAATTGTAGTAGGTGACTCCCTTCTGAGGGGAACAGAGGGCCCTATTTGTAGACCAGATCCATCCCATAGGGAAGTCATCTGCCTCCCTGGGGCCAGAATCAAGGACATACGGAAAAAACTCCCTTCCCTAGTTCAGACAGATTACTACCCACTCCTGATATTTCAGGTACGTGGTGATGAGATAGCTACAAGAAGTCTAAGGGCAATGAAGAATGACTTTAGGGCCCTGGAACAGCTGGTCAAGAGATCAGGAGCACAAATAGTGTTCTCCTCTATCCCACCATTTGCAGGGGTTCACAAGGGGTTAAATAGGAGGAGCCAGCAAATTAACTCCTGGCTCTGAGACTGGTTCCTCCAGCAGAACTTTGGCTTCTTTGATCATGGGTTCATCTACAGAACACCAGGCATGCTGGCAACAGGTGGGGAAAGCCTAACCTGAAGGGGAAGGAAGATCCTGGGACAAGAGTTAGCAGGGCTCATTCATAGGGCTTTAAACTAGGTCTGAAGGGGGATGGGGATGAAATCAGGATTACTAAAGTGGAGCCTGGGAGCAGCATGCCAGCGCTTCTGGGTAAAAGTGTTAGCAAGGTCTTGCAGTCTGTCACAGTGATGGTGGGGGATGGTGATCCGTGTGGTAGTGAAGACATGAGGGGTAGTGATAGGTTGGTAACTACAGAAGTGTCTGAGCAGGATCAGGTGGGAATTAGGGCTTGCCCCCCCCAAAAAAGTGGCAGGACAATTAGCCCAGCTGAAGTGCATCTACACTAATGCACGCAGCATGGGGAATAAACAGGAGGAGCTGGAGGCCATTGTACAGCAAGGAAATTATGATATAGTTGCCATCACAGAAACATGGTGGGAAGACACACACAAGTGGAGTGCTGTGATCGATGGCTACCAACTTTTCAGAAGGGATAGCCAAGGAAGGAGAGGTGGTGGGGTGGCCCTCTATGTTAGGGGCAGTTTTGAATGTCTGGAGCTTAACAATGTGAATGACAGTGGTGAGTGTGTATGGATAAGAATCAAGGGGAAGGCCAATAAGGCAGACATCATAATGGGAGTTTGTTATAGACCCCCCCAATCAGGATGTAGAAACTGATGAAATATTCTGTAAGCAGCTGGCAGAGGTCTCGCGATCACTTGCCCTTGTTCTCATGGGGGACTTCAACTTCCCAGATGTCTGCTGGAAATACTGCGCAGCAGAGAGGGAACAGTCCCAGAGGTTCCTGGAGTGTGTGGAAGACAACTTCCTAACACAGCTGGTGAAGGAACCAACTAGGGGAAGTGCCCTACTGGACCTACTGTTTGTTAACAGAGAAGGTCTTGTGGGGGATGTAAAGGTTGGAGGTCGTCTTGGGCACAGTGATCACAAAATGGTAGAATTTTCAATTCTTGGTGAAGCAAGGCGGGGAGCCAGCAGAACTGCCACCTTGGACTTCCAAAGGGCAGACTTTAGCCTGTTTAGGAGCATGGTCGAGAGTGTCCCTTGGGAGGCAGTTTTGAAGGGCAAAGGTGCCCAGGAAGGCTGGTCATACTTCAAGCAGGTACTCTTAAAAGCACAGGAGAAGGCCATCCCCATGTCCCTGAAAACGAGTCAACGGGGAAGAAGACCACCCTGGCTAAATAGAGAGCTTTGGCTCGACCTCAGGAAAAAAAGGAAAGCTTACATTCTCTGGAAAAGGGGGTTGGCAACTTATGAGGAATACCAAGATGTAGTGAAGCTATGCAGGGGTAAATTAAGAAGAGATTCTTTCAGTACATCAATAGAAAAAGGAAGGCTAGGGAAAATGTAGGCCCACTGATGAATGAGACTGGTGCCCTTGTGGTGGAAGACACAGAGAAGGCAGAGTTACTGAATGCCTTCTTTTCTTCAGTCTTCACTGCTAAAGCTGTCCCTCATGAATCCCAAACCCTGGAGGCAAGGGGGAAGGTCTGGAGAGAAGAAGATTTTCCCTCAGTTGAGGAGGACCGGGTCAGAGACCACTTGGCCAAGCTGGACATCCATAAGTCCATGGGCCCTGACGGGATGCACCCGCGAGTGCTGAGAGAGCTGGCAGATGTTATTGCTAGACCACTCTCCATCGTCTTTGAAAGGTCATGGGGAACAGGAGAGGTGCCGGAGGACTGGAGGAAGGCTGACATCACTCCAATCTTCAAAAAAGGCAAGAAGGATGACCCGGGGAACTACAGGCCGGTTAGTCTCACCTCTGTCCCTGGGAAGGTAATGGAGCGACTCATTCTGGATGTCATCTCCAAATATGTTGAAGAACAGGAAGTTATTGGAAGTGGTCAACACGGATTTACCAAGGGTAAATCATGCTTTACCAATCTGATAGCCTTCTATGATGTTATAACTGGTTGGCTGGATGAGGGAAGAGCAGCAGATGTCATCTACCTTGACTTCAGCAAAGCTTTCGACACTGTCTCCCATAACATCCTCATTAGGAAGCTGAGGAAATGTGGGCTAGATGAGGTGACAGCAAGGTGGATTGAGAGCTGGCTGTGTGACAGAACCCAGAGGGTTGTGATCAGCGGCACAGAGTCTAGTTGGAGGCCTGTAACCAGCGGTGTCCCCCAGGGGTCAATACTGGGTCCAATCTTGTTCAATATATTCATCAATGACCTGGATGAGGGGACAGAGTGTATCCTCAGCAAGTTCGCTGATGATACCAAACTGGGAGGGGTGGCTGACACTCCAGAGGGCCGCGCTGCCATCCAGCGTGACCTGGACAGGCTGGAGAGCTGGGCAGAGAAGAACCTAATGAGGTTCAACAAGAGCAAGTGCAAGGTCCTGCACCTGAGGAGGAAGAATGCTAGGCACCAGTACAGATTAGGGGTGGACCTGCTGGGAAGTAGTTCTGAGGAGAAGGATCTGGGGGTCCTGGTAGATAGTAAATTATCCATGAGCCAGCAATGTTCCCTTGTTGCCAGGAAGGCCAATGGAATCCTGGGCTGCATAGGGAGGAGTGTTGCCAGCAGGTCGAGGGAGGTCATTCTCCCCCTCTACTCTGCCCTGGTGAGGCCACAACTGGAATATTGTGTCCAGTTCTGGGCTCCCCAGTTCAAGAGAGACAGGGAACTACTGGAGAGAGTCCAGCATAGGGCAACTAAGATGACTGAGGGATTGGAGCATCTCCCTTCTGAGGAAAGGCTGAGAGAGCTGGGACTCTTTAGCCTGGAGAAGAGAAGGCTGAGGGGTGACCTTATTTTGGCATACAAGTATCTAAAGGGTGGGTTGAAGGAGGATGGAGCCAGACTCTCTTCAGTGGTTCCCAGTGACAGGACAAGGGGCAACAGGCACAAGTTGGAACATAGGAAGTTCCGTTCAAATACACGGAAAAACTTCTTTACGGTTTGGGTGCCAGAGCACTGGCACAGGCTGCCCAGGGAGGTTGTGGAGTCCCCTTCTCTGGAGATTTTCAAGACCCGCCTGGATGCAGTCCTGAGTAATGTGCTCTAGGCAATCCTGCTTTAGCAGGGGGGTTGGACTAGATGATCTCTAGAGGTCCCTTCCAACTCTGAATATTCTGTGATTCCATAAGGATATAGTTTCACAGCAATGTGGCCCTTAGTGATCTTTCCTGTTGTGCATCTATTTACTCCAGATGATGTCTAAAGAATCGAACTTTGTAATTAACTTCTCAGATAACAAATTGCTGTACTTTGATGGCTGCAACTGAAGAGTCTTCTTGTATTAAGGCATTAGTAAAAAGCCTAAGTTGATTACTGTGTTTAAAAGACCATGGTCCGGCTATATTTTTGAAGATAGTTATGGGGATCAACCATGACAATCCATTTGTCCCCCCGAACTGATTGTCTGCCAACAGGTATGGTCTCTGTCAGCAGCATTTAATAAACTATATGAAATTAGTCTGTTTAGAGGTTTCAATCATGCACATTTTAATGTACAGATTCTTGTAACAGGTATATATATGTATAGTGACAGCCATATATTAAACTGAAGAATGTCAAATTGACACCACAGACGGGGGAGTTTTACACTTTGTTTAAAGAGAGAGTTGTTTACTAACCGGTTAAGTGCAATGGTGTGTGTGAGAGAGAGAGATCTACATAAATATGGAAAGGAAAGAACCTTTATGCTAATTAAAAGCTAATCTCCTGATAAGAGAGTGAATTTAGAGGGAGATTCAGAAAGAAAGATTAAACAGGCCTTAGATCTCCTAGAAAACCTGAAAAAAGAGTTTGGCTGTAAGAGTGTCTTTGGCGATGATGCTCTTCTAAGACACTAAGACAGGAGTGCCATGCAAAGGGTGTTGCCAGGCTTGTCAGAAAGAAAACAGCAAGTCAGCTGACTGATAGGAAAAGGGACCTTCTGATCTAATCTTCGTGTAAATTCTGTACAATTTCCCTTTACCTTCACTTATGTCTTTTATAACTTTATCATTCTGAATATGACAAATGAATAGTTTTATGTGGTCAGCTTTTGTTAAGTTAAGCATTCCTTGACTTAAGTGCAGCAAATTCATGTGCTGGAACACCTGAGACACCATAACAAGTGCCCTAGCTCCTCTGCCTATCATCCACTCTAAGACAGTGAGTGCTTCTTTGAGGAGCATGGGCGAAGTGTAGGGAAAGCGGTACCAGAGTTAATAGACAAAAGGCAGAAATGTCTTGAAATTACTGTTGATGAAATTAAAAGCTCTCTGGCATGCAGTAAGATATTGGGGTACATGACTGAACTACAAGAGCCACAGGAAGAATGTCATAGTAACAGTACTTGTGAAAATTTTTCCCCACTATTTCTAAGCAATGCATGTTTTCTTTTACTAATAATCGGATCAAGATTGATTTAAAAGCTTCAGAAATCAACTGAGGGTTTTCCACTGACTCTAGTGCACTTAAAAACCATATAATGAAAAGCAGTAAAATGTATGCAGCACAGTTAGAGAGATACTATCTTCACAGGCAAGACCTGAAGGAGCAAAAATGTTATTTAATCCAATGTTCTACAATTCAATGATCCAGAGTTAAATTGTGTTTGATGGAAGTATACCTAATGGAAAATAACATCTGGATCTGAAAACATCAAAACATAGAGGTTTTGCCATGACAAGTAGTGAAGGCAAAAATTTCCACTTCTAATTTGTCTAAATTAACATTAATTTACTAGGCAGTTCTTGAAGTGTTCTGAGAAGATCAGCAATTCTTCATCAGCAATGTCAAAATAATCTTTCAGAAATAAACATTTATTTTAGAAATATGGATCTTGGTTCATAGACACATGAACAAGGTATATACTTCAGACCTCTGGAAATAGGATTTCCCAGCTTGTAAATATACTACACTTAGCTTAAGCAAAATTACAGTTAAGTACATTCTGTGGGTACAAATAAAATGTTCCCTATTAAATAATACCTGGCCCTGAAAGGTAAAAGTTATCTTGTATTTGTTAATAAATTGCTCTATTATCACTCTGTTGCACAGAGATGATTTTTTGCAGTGATGGGGTCAGAAGATCCAACATTCCAAAGCTGATAAATCTGTGGAAGTCTTTCAAGCGTTCAGATAAAGCATGTTCAACAAGCTTTCTGACATGATCACAAGAGTATTTTCTTTCTATCCCTAACTTGTTTTGTTTATTATCAGAGCAGGTGTTTCATAACAATTAGAGGTTCTGATGCAACCTTATCTCAGAGAGGTAAGCAAATAGAGTAAGTACACTATGAATTCATAGAGAATATTTTTTTCTGTCTTAAAAGGACCATCTGGTAAAATGTAGCTGAAAGCTTCATACTTTTCTCTGAACAGAGTGACAGAAGTAGTGCCACTTCTTTGGAAGTGTTAGCGTTATATTAAGTGGGTTTTCTTTCTTTGTTTCTTTTGTGGGTTGAGAAAAGCACTTTGACATTTCACCATATGCACAGTGCATCAAGGAACCAGTGGATATCACTGAAGGGTTTTAGCTGGTTTTGTTTTTCAAAAGGGAAGATAATTTTGCTGTTGCTGGTTCCTTTCACACAGATTTACCAATATGTTCTTCTATTCTCCTTTTGCCATGGAACAAAACCTTAATTTCATATCTCAGTGCAAGTTGATTCTTTGGCGTCACTAGCCTAGAAAGCCCTCTGGAGCCAGCTATTTACAGCAGTGCCATTTTACAAGCATTGCAATCATGGCTAGATGACTAGATAAACTGATAAATAGTGGTAGCTGTAAGAAGATTAAATATTTTTTTGTCTTTACATGGCACATATGTTTTGCACAAATATTGCCTCAGCTTTATTTGTTTCTATTCTTCATCATTACAGAACTGATGTATTGGGTTTGCGTGGCAAGATTTGGGTAGCAGGAGGGCTGCAGGGGTGGCTTCTGTGAGAAGCTACCAGAAGCTTCCCCCATGTCTGATAGAGCCAATGCCAGCTGGCTCCAAGATGGCCCCACCACTGGCCAAAGCTGAGCCAATCAGCAACAGTGGTAGCACCTCTGTGATAACATATTTAAGAAGGGAAAAAATCTGTTGTGGAACAGCAGCCGGAAGAGAGGAGTGAGAATATGTGAGAGCAGCAACTATGCAGACACCAAGGTCAGTGAAGAAGGAGGGGGAGGAGGTGCTCCAGGAGCCAGAGCAGAGATTCCCCTGCAGCCCGTGGTGAAGACCATGGAGATGGAGGTTGTCCCCCTGCAGCCCATGGAGGTTAATGGTGGAGCAGATATCCACCTGCAGCCCATAGAGGACCCCCACACCATAGCAGGTGGATGTGCCTGAAGGAGGCTGTGACCCCCTGGAGAGCCCATGCTGGAGCAGGCTCCTGGCAGGACCTGTGACCCTGTGGGGGATGCATGCTGGAGCAGTCCTTTCCTGAAGGACTGCACCCCATGGAAAGGACCCACACTGGAGCAGTTCTTGAAGAACTGCAGCCCATGGGATGGACCCACTCTGGAGAAGTTCGTGAAGGACTGTCTCCCGTGGCAGAGGGACCCCACGCTGGAGCAGGGGAAGAGTTTTAGGAGGAAGGAGCAGCAGAGACAACGTGTGATGAACTGACCACAACTCCTGTTCCCTGTCCCCCTGCGCCACTTGAGGGGGGAGAAGGTAGAGAATTAGGGAGTGAAGTTGAGCCTGGGAAGAAGGGAGGGGTGGGGGGAAGATGTTTTAAGACTTGTTTTTATTTCTCATTACCCTACTCTGATTTGATTGGCAATAAATTAAATTAATTTCCCCAAGTTGAGTCTGTTTTGCCTGTGACAGTAATTGGTGAGTGTCTCCCTGTCCTTATCTCAACCCACAAACCTTTTGTTATATTTTCTCTCCCTTGTCCAGCTGAGGAGGGGGAGTGATAGAGCAGCTTTCGTGGGCACCTGGCATCTAGCCAAAGTTAACCCACCACAATTGATTAATTAATTGATGATTGATTGTGCTAATTCATAGAAATCATGTTATTCACAGTAGACTGCACTGTCTTGACAGGAACAGCAAAACAGCAGTCTAAAATAAGAAATTCAGACAGGTACTTCATGTAGGATTCCTGGAATACCCCTGGATATCTTTGTGGGGTTTCTTTTGGGGCAGGTGCTAGAACTGTAAAAGCACCTAACCTTCTGACTAGAAGGGACCTTGGGAGGACGTCTAGTCCCACGTTCTGCCTAAAGTTGGGTCAATACTGAATTTAGACCAGGTTGTTTAGGGCTTTGTCTAGTCTGGTCTTGAAAACTCCAAAGATGGAAGTTTCCCAGCCACTCTGGAGATCTTGTTCCAACATGTAAGGTGGCAGGGGATGAACATAATCCTCCATGGAGAGATTCCACTGGAAATACAAATTCATCCATTCATACATCATTTGCTGGCTCTAGGAAATTCTCCTCTCCGGGAGATTAAAATCAGTAGCTTGTACTGCTATGGTTCTCCATAACAACAATACTAAATTCTGCAGGGATGATGAGGTACATCACTAGAAATATTCTGATTTTATCTAATAATTCTCCATCAAGACAACAGGAGAAGATAAAAATGTTTTTTGCTTTCCATATAGGATTCTTTTTTTTCCATACAGGCAGTAGTATATATTTGCAAGATTATACTTACACAATTGTCGTGGTTTGGCCTCAGCCGGCAACAAAGAACCACGTGGCTGCTCGCTCAACCCCCACAGCCATGGGGGAAAAATCGGAAGAAAAAAGCAAAACTCGTGGGTTGAGATAAAGGCCGTTTAACAGAACAGAAAAGGAAAGAGAAAAACAATAACACCAATAAAGGAATATACAAACGCAATTATGGTACTGCCGCTCACCGACCGGACCTGGACCACCCCAGCCCGCTTTGAGCCGCAACTTCCTGCCCCCTCCCCCTGGCCAGCTCCCCCCTATAGCCTGGGCATGGCTCACATGGTATGGAATACCTGTGTCCCCTGACGGATCCTTGGGGAAACTAATCCAAGCCCTGCCTGAACCAGGACACTATCCACCCCTTATTCCATACCATCTACTCCATGCCCAGATCTTACAGTTCCCAATTAATTACCACCACTTTCCCCTGTCTTATATATATATGTGTGTGTATATACACATACAGATTTAATTCCCATAGTCTATAGGCCATCCCTCTAAAATGTCCATTGAGTTCATTTAGTCCATCACTGTGGGCTCCATCTGTGAGAGCAGTCTCTCAGGGCAGGTGAGATGGTGTGTGGTGCTGGACTGGTGCATGCTGTATTTGGAGCTCGTGGCTGGTATAGCTGGTGCAGCCCATGCCTATGGTCCGCAGGTTGAAGTTGTTGATCTCAAGGAAGTTGCTGGGTGCCAGCTGCTGAGGTCAGTTCTAATCCCATTACTGCTGCAGCTTACTCAGTTTCATCAAAGTCTATCTGTCATTGGTTTGGATGATTCTTACTGTAGTAACACTGATAGCAATTATAGTAATGATGACATACAGTGGCAGTAATTAGCAATTAACATCATACAATTTGATTCACTGGCTATTCTCACCCAAAATCAGATCCCCATGAGGTACACATCGGACCTCCCCATCCTCCCGCATCACCCACCAAGTGCACCCAGGTCCTTGTGCAAGAGCAATCCCACGGATGGGTTTGCCTTTGCCTGAGGCAGGGCTAACCCAGATTGTCTTCCCCAACATATTCTTCATGTGCACTACAGGGACTTTATCCCCTTCTACTGTATGTGGAAGTTTTGATTGGGCAGGGCCAGCTCGATTGGCAGATCCCCTGGTGTTGACTAACCAGGTGGCTTTTGCTAAATGTGTATCCCAATGTTTGAAGGTCCCACCACCCATGGCTCTCAGTGTAGTCTTTAACAGTCCGTTGTATCGTTCTATCTTCCCCGAGGCCGGTGCATGATAGGGGATGTGATATACCCACTCAATGCCATGCTCTTTGGCCCAGGTGTCTATGAGGCTGTTTCGGAAATGAGTCCCCTTGTCTGACTCAATCCTCTCTGGGGTGCCATGTCACCATAAGACTTCCTTTTCAAGGCCCAGGATAGTGTTCCGGGCGGTGGCATGGGGCACAGGGTATGTTTCCAGCCACCCGGTGGTTGCTTCCACCATTGTAAGCACATGGTGCTTGCCTTGATGGGTTTGTGGGAGTGTAATATAATCAATCTGCCAGGCCTCCCCATATTTGTATTTTAGCCATTGTCCTCCATACCAAAGAGGCTTTAACTGCTTGGCTTGCTTAATTGCAGCACGTTTCACATTCCTGGATAACCTGTGCAATAGTGTCCATGGTCAAGTCCACCCCTCGGTCATGAGCCCATCTATATGTTGCATCTCTTCCCTGATGGCCTGAGGCATCATGAGCCCACCGAGCTATGAATAATTCACCCTTATGTTGCCAGTCCAGGTCTGTCGTGCCATTCGCCGGAACGGAGGGAAGAAGCAGTCACTCAATATGAGGGATCAGCAAACTTCGTTTATTAAAGCACGGTTACACCTTTTATAACAGTCTTAATTAGCTCATACATATTGCAAAAGCCAAGCTCCTTATTGGTTAGGCATCTCAAGGTCTATGTTTGCATACACATCTTATCACTGCACATAACTCTCATTTCTTTTAATCACAAGTTCCTTTCTTAGCTTTTGTTGGAATAAACAGGGGCAGACTGTCTTTGTTATCTATTAGTTCTCACGGGGGGCTGCTCCCGGTATTTCTTGAAGTCCAGATGACTTGTTATCTATTAGTTCTCACAGGAGCTGCTCTCGGTATTTCTTGAGACCCTGATGAGTCAACATTTCGATGTTGATATGCCCTCGCTCGGCTAGCCAGCTCTCCACAATTCCCCCGTTTTTATTTTGTGCCAGCCAAGCGTTATTTGTAACTTGCGTTATAAGCCGCTTAATACATGACAAAGCACAGCTAAGCATTAAAAGCCCTACAATAACTATTACTAAGACCAATACTAAGCTTTGAATTAGCCCCTTTAGCCACCCTCCTAGGCCTAACCAATTAGTTAGGCCTTCTAGCCCAAAAAATCCAACGTCTTTCTGTATTTTCTATGAGTGTTCCATCAGTTGCTTAATCTCCCTGTGTATGGAGCTAGAGTTATCTTCCAAATCCGGAGTAACGACGCGATCTCAATGTGAGTATGATCGTCCTCCCTTATTGCATATTTTAGCAGAGTATATATAGACTCGCAGCAAAGCATGCATATTCAACAACGCTATGATTGGTCCAGCTCCCCTGTTCACGTACAACGTCCCTCAACCCGTTTGGCTAAGACCCTCTGTTCACGCGCCTCTGTTTAACTTTTCTCCCGGGCAGGGTGATGTCACCTTTCTTGTTTACTTAGATCTTTTCTCCCTCACTCTGGGTGCTTAGTTCAAACCCTGGGTTGCTCACCAGAACCAAACCATGCCTTTTCTCATTTAAGAATCTCTCCACAATTCCCCCCTTCTTCTTTTTGAGCAACCCAGGCTTGGTGCACAATTTTCATGAGCATGCGCTGTAGACAAGAGAAGATACATAATACAACTGATATTATAACAACTACAATGAGCAATATAAGCAAGCCAGTTTTCACAATCATGGCTATCCAACTTTTGATTTCTCAACCTGATAGTATTTGATTCAACCATCCCCATTCATCATCTTTTCTCAGCTTTTGCATTCCTTGATATAAATCTCTGATGCTTTGGTGTACTGATTTGGAGTGGTCTGAGAGGTTCATACAACACATCCTGTCAAAAGTCTTCACACCCATGACATGCGTTAATAACAAAAATCTATGGCAGCCTTATTCTGGAGTGTAGCGTTAGATTGTTTAGCAAGCCAATATCCTAATTTATTAAGCGTGGTTAAAGCGTGTGCTGCTGCTACTCCTAGTGCAAAAAAAAAACCAAGGCAAAAATTGTTTGTGTAGTACACACAGCTATCTATCATGAGTGATCCTACAAGTTCTAGCTCTTGCGGCTCGGCATGGAGGGGTGGCAGATATGCAGCCCATCCATCCCGGCTATCAGCAAGAGTTGCAGAGCCAATACCTAGGAATTGCGTTTGTAAGTTGGAAGGCCGTTGGTCAGACGGAAGACCGACTAGACAGGTGGAAAATGGATTCTCGGGTGATGCTGTGGATAGGCAGATGGAATCTTGACCGGTCATATTTGCCAAAGCCACCCAGACATTCCTTTGAAACTGCAGGGGTGATCAAGCCCTGCCGTTTCTGCATCCAAAAGAAGGACGCAACTACTTATTAGCAAGCTCTTGAGATTCTTTGGGCCCATTCTGTTGCACCATCTCCTGGTCTTGGTCTGTCCGTCGTCTTTCCAATGCTGGTTTTATCGCTCTGCTCGGGACCCACACTGGGCCTGTTCCTGTAGAAACACACATGTACCCTCGACCATTAAAAATGACCGGCACTGGTCCCACCCATGTTCCGGTGGTCGGGTCTTTATAATGTACCATAAATTTAGGTAGGGTAGTGGTACTATTCAGCTTAATGTTTTGATGGTGTATCACTACTGGCGGTTCCTCTTGATCGCCCATAAGACACAAGTAATTTAGCGTAAACAATACGCTGTGTAATCGCTGTTGTGCATCTGTGTCTTCACCCTTTTGCTTATTTAGATAATCTTTTAGCACTTAATGGGTTCGCTCAACCAAGCCTTGCCCGGTTGGTGAGTGGGGTATTCCTGTTGCGTGCTTAATTCCCCATCTCAATAGAAAAGTTCTCACCTTTTGACTAACATATGCAGGCCCGTTGTCTGTTTTAATCTGTTCGGGCACTCCTAACACGGCAAAGCATGCAAGTAAATGCTTGCATACATGATGCGCTTTTTCCATCCACTGATTTCGTTTTAATACTTGCCACATTTTCTCTTTTGGTTGTTGCGAATGTATACGACCATTATAGCCTATTAATGCTTCTTGGATGGCAGTTGAGTTACGCAACCACCATTCTAAATCGGCACCATTCACTGGAATACTGACATCATCAGGTTCCATTCCACTAATCTCTATGATTCTTGTTCTGCCCTTCCTGATCAACTCCCCTATTGCCTCCGGTCTTGTTTGAATGCTAGACTTGGGTTGTACTCTTAAAAAGACTCATTTTAAAATCTTAAACATGTCTCCTGATGATTTGTCACCGGCACAGGTGGGGCGGGGGGGCGGGGGAGAATTTCCCCCTTTCCTGTTTGCCACTGACACATAACTGCATACGACGATTCAACAGTATTACAAATTAACAGAGAAATAGGCAACTCCAAGAGCAGTTGCACACCCATTGAATGTCTCCTAGTAAAGTCTGTACGTCTGTCAATGTCCTCAATTGAGTCGTTAAGTCTGTCTTTTGCGGGCGAATTTTCGCGTCTGAAATAGACCATCATCAAGACGTTGCAGCACTGTTCGTAACACTTTGTCTGTATCAGAGGAGGAGCCGAAGGGGGGGGGGGGGGGGGGGGGGGGGGGCGCGGCGGCGGGGTCGGTCCCGGTGGCGGCGGCCGGTGCGCGGCGGGCCGGTCCCGTCCCGTTCCGGTCCCGTCGTGTCCCGTCCGGTGCCGGCGGGGCGATGCCGTTCCCGGGCGGGCTGTGGTGGCTGCTGTGCTGCCGGCAGGGCTTCACGCTGCTGCGGCGGGACTACGGCGAGGCGGGCCGAGAGGCGGCGCGGGCCGAGGCCGGGCCCAGCATGGGCGACCGCGGAGCGGCGGCGACGGCGGGTGGGGGGGGGCGGGCAGAGGAGGAGCCGAAGGCATAGGTCGTCAGGTTTCTCCTCCTGGCTGCGATGGCGACTGCAGCCGCACCCCCGGCATCTCGGGTGTCGCCGGAGCAGGGTCGGCGCCCGCGCGGACCTCGGCAACAGTTTTACACGTAATTCCAGTCATCCCTTTCACCGCCGGCCGCCCGAAGAACCGTGCCCACGCACCAGGTTTCGTTTCCGTGCTCTCCGGACCCAGCATTTGAGCAGCAGCACAGGCTACTTCTGTCTCTGCTTTCATAGCCTTTAAAGTCTCTAACACCGTGCGCCACAACTCGCGAACAGCCTTTATCTCCTTCTCCTCTTTCTCACTCCCGGTTATCTTTTTTTCCCACATTGTATCACCGAAAGATCGCCACTCCATGGGGGAAAACAACATATGCGTATCTTTAAAATGCCCCCACCGTTGTCCCAACTTAATCCGCTTAATCAGCTGTTTCGGCGCTGTCTCAATCCCTCTCTTAGAGAGAATACTTGCGAGCAGCCTAACAGATCAGAAAGTTCCTTTTTCAAGTCTATTCCTTCAGTGTCCCGCTTCTCTAAGAAGCATTTGAGCAGATTATACGCCGCTTGTCTGTTCATACCTCTATCCGCGCGCTGTTGCAGCCTTTGCAGACTTCGGCGGCGCGTGGCAGGCGGGACAGCCTCTCTAGGTGCTCCCGGGCGCGGGGAAGATATCCCTTTCGCCTCCTGCGCTGCTTACAGGACCGCACTCAACTTCTCCGCCGACCGTGGCTCCCGGACTCCGCTATCGGGTCGCCGGGCCGGACTCCGCTATCGGGTCGCCGGGGTCCCTGTTCGGGCGCCAATTTGTCGTGCCATTCGCCGGAACGGAGGGAAGAAGCAGTCACTCAATATGAGGGATCAGCAAACTTCGTTTATTAAAGCACGGTTACACCTTTTATAACAGTCTTAATTAGCTCATACATATTGCAAAAGCCAAGCTCCTTATTGGTTAGGCATCTCAAGATCTATGTTTGCATACACATCTTATCACTGCACATAACTCTCATTTCTTTTAATCACAAGTTCCTTTCTTAGCTTTTGTTGGAATAAACAGGGGCAGACTGTCTTTGTTATCTATTAGTTCTCACGGGGGCTGCTCCCGGTATTTCTTGAAGTCCAGATGACTTGTTATCTATTAGTTCTCACAGGAGCTGCTCTCGGTATTTCTTGAGACCCTGATGAGTCAACATTTCGATGTTGATATGCCCTCGCTCGGCTAGCCAGCTCTCCACACAGGTCCACCTGAGCCACTTCAATCTTAGCAGCCTGATCTACCTGCTGGTTGTTTTGATGTTCCTCAGTGGTGCGACTCTTGGGTACATGACGTACTTTCACAACCAGATTCTCTATCCAGGCAGCAATATCTTGCCACAGTTCAGCTGCCCAGATGGGTTTACCTCTGCGCTGCCAGTTGCTCTGTTTCCACTGCTGTAACCACCCCCACAGAGCATTTGCCACCATCCATGAGTCAGTATAGAGGTAAAGTACTGGCCATTTCTCTCGTTCAGCAATGTCTAAAGCTAGCTGGATGGCTTTCACCTCTGCAACCTGGCTCGATTCACCTTGTCCTTCAGTGGCTTCTGCAACTCGTCGTGTGGGACTCCACACAGCAGCCTTCCACTTCCGATGCTTTCCCACAATCCGGCAGGACCCATCAGTGTACTGAGCATGTTTCTTCTCATTTTCTGGTAGCTTATTATATGGTGGGGCCTCTTCCGCACGCGTCACCTCCTCCTCTGGTGATATTCCGAAATCTTTGCCTTCTGGCCACTCCATGATCACTTCAAGTATTCCTGGGCAATTGGGTTTTCCCATTCGAGTTTGCTGTGTGATCAGTGCAATCCACTTACTCCACGTGGCATCAGTTGCATGGTGTGTGGCAGGGACCCTTTCTTTGAACATCCTGCCCAGCACCAGCAGTCGAGGAGCAAAGAGGAGCTGTGCTTCAGTACCAATTACTTCCAAAGCAGCTTGAACCCCTTCATATACTGCCAATATCTCTTTTTCGATTGGAGTATAGTGGGCTTCGGATCCTCTGTATCCCCGACTCCAAAACCCCAGGGGTCGACCTAGAGTCTCCCCTGGTGCTTTCTGCCAGAGGCTCCAGGTAGGGCCATTCTCCCCGGCTATGGTGTAGGGCACATTTTTAACATCTTATCCTGCCCGGACTGGCCCCAGGGCTACTGCATGAACTATTTCCTGCTTAATTTGTTCGAAGGCTTGTCGTTGCTCAGGGCCCCATTTAAAATCATTCTTTTTCCGGGTCACTTGATATAGAGGGCTCATAATCAGACTGTAATCTGGGATATGCATCCTCCAAAAACCCACAACACCTAAGAAAGCTTGTGTTTCCTTTTTACTAGTCAGTGGAGACATAGCTGCTATTTTGTTGATCACATCCATCGGGATCTGACGGCATCCATCTTGCCATTTTATTCCTAAAAACTAGATCTCCTGTTTGGGTCACAGAATCATAGAATGGTCAGGGTTGGAAGGGACCTCTGGAGAT